>MCFA01000090.1:0-166111 GCA_002105025.1 Clohesyomyces aquaticus | reverse complement strand
CTAACCCTAACCCTAACCCTAACCCTAACCCTAACCCTAACCCTAACCCTAACCCTAACCCTAACCCTAACCCTAACCCTAACCCTAACCCTAACCCTAACCCTAACCCTAACCCTAACCCTAACCCTAACCCTAACCCTAACCCTAACCCTAACCCTAACCCTAACCCTAACCTGTAGCTATCTATCTTGAGCTGATTAGCCTCAAGAAATCCCTCAAAAGTTGTGGATCTAGTGTAGCAGTTCCCTGCTTGAGGGTCCCAGGCAATTGTAGGCAAGCCATAGCCGCCTTGTATATGCAATGCGGCACAAAGACTGGGACAGTTTCGATATTTACGAGAGAGGGATTACAGACACTTGATCTAGACTCTTCTGCCATTTCACGAACTAGAGTCTCGAAGAAACTCGGAACTGTTACGTGGCTAGACCTTATGCTAGAATTTTTGAACGAGGACCTGTACTCAAAGACCTCAAGCAAAGCGCTGTAACATTAGCTAAACTAACACAAAGACAGACTGCCTACAGTTCCTTACCTTCTGCAGACAGCAACAGCACTAGAAGTAAGGGCGTCTTGTTTGGGGGATTCCCTGCCGTTGTCTGCTAATTGCTCCTTCGCTAATTTGTGGATCTGCAAAGCGCTTAGATAATCAAAAGCTTGGCTAGGTATACCCTTGTGTATGTGAATGAGCACCTGGCCTAGTAATTGTGACACTTGTGTGAGTTTGTCTGGACAAATATCTCGTGCGCGCTCTGGTTGATCATATGTTTCCTAATCTCCCAATCAATAGACTGTAAGGCTTGGCGATAGAGAGAGACTCACTCTGCGATCCCCACATTTCCCTAAGAATGGCTGGAGGTTAGGACCTGACGGCTTGCCTCTTTCGAGTGAGGCATATCTACTACCACGTTAGCGTTGTAGTAGGGCTCTTAGGCAGCCAATAGTATGGCCAATCGACTCACCTATTGGTTAAGAGAATAAAAGTCCACGTTCTTTGCGCATAATGCGCGCGCTCTGGCGACCCGAAAAGGTAGAGTGGATGGTCGCTTGATACGTGCGCACCGGAATCAATCGCCGCCCGAACATTTGCCCCCGCCGAGATGTAAGCTGCCGGATACAGCCCGTGACCAATTTCAAAGATGTTCATCAACAATCGGCCCTGAAGCATCTCAATAGATGCGATGCCTATAGCTTCGAGCATGCCAATGATGCTTTTCAAGAGCAAGTACAAGGATCGAGTGTGCGGCGTGAGCTCTCCGTTCACCGGTTTAGCGCACACTAGATACATCGTCAAGGTCAGGAGACAGAAGTCTGCTGATTCGGACTCAATCAGGGACGGTTGCAGGCGATTCGAATAGGATTCTCGGTCTACCACGGGGACCCAGTGATGGATGGTTCCGAAGTACACTGCAGCCTATCCGAGGACCTGCAGTCCATCACCCACGATTGCTGATATTTGTTTACGGAGCGTGTCCCGAATGTTAGGCAAAGAGAGCTCTTGCAGGTCCGACACGGGTATTGAAGGCGTCTGCTTTTCCACAATTGTTTCTTGTAGACCTGGGTACGAACAAGTTTGTCTCAGCCTGTACTAAGCGTCAATACGCTCTCTCCAGCCGCATGAAACAGTGACCGACGTACCTTTTGCACAAGGAGCACACGGGTGAGCGCCTGTCACATCTCCGCTTCTGAGTCCTGCATCTCGAGCAGGCTTGGACAATACCAGAAGACATTTCAGGGGCACCGACGGGCGAATGCGACTGCGGACGCAGGTGTGGGAAGCTACTCAGGGCGAAGGTCGTTGTATAAACGGGCGTCAGCGATGACATGCAAGAACAGGGGTTATGTTGAAGGATTGCCCCGCGATGGTGAAACGTTGCCGCCTATGTACTCAGTGTCAGATGTGAGATTCCCGATTAGGGTTAGCCTCCGCACTTGCATCCGCACATTCATATACTGTGGTATCCGGCATAATTGAGGTGACTGGTGCGCGCACTGCAGAGATGCTTGCCTAATGCAGATAAAAAATAAAATTCTTAATCTATACTAGTTTTGTTAGATTTGAGGTGAATTGATGATTTCACTGATAGATGTGATGTTGGTTGATGGAATGAGTGTCTTGTTCTTGTGTGTCTGTCTCGGCCTCTCGGTTAATTGGAAAACCGGGAAATAAATCGCGTCCTACCAAAACACGCGTATACGCGTTCATAACAACATTGAAATACCACTATTTTATTACTAATTTTCCTATACTAAATTAACTAAATAAATAATTATATTCTAATTAACAATGCCTAAAAGAATATCCTTTGCAACACTACCACGCGACCTTGTACCAAACCTAGAAGATGTACCGCCCCACGCGTAGCTAGAGACCCCCTAACGCTCTGCCATTCTTGCAGTGTACTACTTCTGCAAGCAGCAGAAGTTGCCATGCGATTTTAAGAGCATTACCTCTGTTTTTGGCATCCCAAAAACGACTGCTAGCAGGGTCCTAGCATTAGGGAGATGTCGACGTCTCTATTACGATCCAATCGCCCCTAAGACCCGCGGAGGTCTCCGCGAGCTTATAGCCTCCAACGCTAACGCAATAGCTTTATATATTACAAAAGCTCCTTCTAAAGAGAAGAGTAACCCCTAGGAGGACCTAGCAGAGAGGGCTAGGGTAGTAAAGAAGTATAATTACGAGAAAGGGAAGGAAAATATCTAATTCTACTTAACGACGATTTAAAAGCATGTAACTAAGGAGACTAGTATAAAGACCCATAGGGCAGTTGTTAAAGAGAAACACACTCTAAAACAGCTAGAGAACTAGAATATCTATTTAGACACGTAATTGAGGCTCTAGCTAGGGCTAAAGGACTAGAGGAACGTCTTATAGTATAATGAACTACACTACATGACAGGACCTAGATATTAGCAGCATGTTAAGAGGTTGCTAGGGGACGATGCTAAATACGATCTATCCAATATCTAGTACGAGAAGGACGCTAAACCTGACCCTAAGATGCAGAAGCACTTCCATGTGTACTGTGTTTTAGGGTATGATTTTGCCTTTGCAATACTATATAATGCTAGGAACAAGAATAGGAAAATGAACACTAAAACCTATACTAAGGTTATCCTACTAGCTCTTAAATCTAAGCTTCTCTAGCGTGGAGGAGAGTGGGTTCTCTAGCAGGACTATGATTTAGCTCATATCTCAAAGGCTACTCTAAGGTGGTTAGATCGCAATAGGATACTATATATTCTGTCGTCTTCAAAATCTCTAGATATGAGCATCATAGAGACCTAGGCATTATTAATCAAGCGCAAATTCTATACTAGAAGGTGCGCATCTGAAGCCTAGGGTATGAAGAGGTTCTATGAGGTGTGGAACAATCTAGGGAGAGAGAAGATTAATCGCTCCATAGATGGCTACCCAAATCGACTCAGGAGGATCCAAAGGAAATATCAGGGCAAGATGTTGAAATATTAGTTGATTATTTAGAATACAAGCATTTTACTAGTGTAAAATAACGATTTTTTCAATACTAATTGTCGTGGTTTTGCATTGAGTTGGTGTGGTGGGCTCGCGATTTATTTCCCGGTTTTCTAATTAACCGAGAGTCGGCTTCCTATGACCCCCTCGGCTAACTACATTACTTAGCTCTTAGCTACCTAATTATATCTGAGGGCGGCGACGGCTATATTCGCCGTCAACCGCCGTCGATCGCCGTCAATCGTCGCAGGTCTCATATAGGTGAGCTCAGCCGTATATGACGGCAGGAAGCCCTCAATCGCCGTCAATTGACGCCTGCGGTACTGTAGCTGTGTGGCCGGCTGTATATAGCGGCAGGTAGCCGTCAATCGCCGTCAATTGACGGCTCCTGGCGCCATGTCGCCGTCTGCTTGCTGGCGCGTAGATTACGGCAAGTAGCCGTTAATCACCGTTAACCGCCGTCAATCGACGCCTACAGACGCCTACAGACGCCGTGGTACCGTCTCCAAGGGCCCAAAACCTCTACCAAATCTGACACATTTATTATTATTATTGATTCTTGTTTACCGTCTGATGCAAGCCCTATTAGCTTATGCAGACTATTGCCACTATTTACACCAGGTGAACAAAAAACCCCCTGTTGGCTAGTCGTAGAAGCAGCTCCCGAAGGCTTGCCTGTACTGGGGGAAAAACACCTTTCGTTTGTGTGCCATATGTGCGTACCCAGGCAGGCGCAGACAAGACGCCTGCGCCTATAGGTTGCTGTTGTCCTCTAGCCTCGACCGCCCACCCTGTCACGCTTTCCCTGACCTGAGTCCTGAATGCCCTCTATGTCTGACGTCCCTTATACCTTATGATGTTACGTGTGTCTGTCTTCGTCCTCCCCTCTCCTACCCTATGCTCCGTTGGTGTAGCCTCTGCGTCTACCGTTCTCCTAGCGCCTGTTGTTGCGACATGACGCCTAAACTGCCGTTGCAACATGACGACCCGTCCAAAGGACCCTCCCCTTCTGCCAAAGCAGGATCTTTGCCCCTTTGTATTAGGTGTCTGTTACCCTAGGGTCCCAACCTAGGTTCTCTCCTACAGGAAAGAGTGACGATCCACGTCTTACGATCGTGGTTATCCGGCTTAGGGCAGTTGTAGAGGCGAGGGGTGGTGAGAGGTTCGTCCAGCCTAGGGGTGAGAGGTCTGCCTGGGCTGCTATTTCGTCCGCGTAGCGAGGGAGTGGGGTGCGAAGGTCGTTTTTCAATTGTATCGTTTAGTTGCCGTAGGTAGGTAGGTAGTCCTTTGCGTTGTGGGGTTCGTAACTGTTCCGACTGTCGTGGGCGCGTTGAGTTGTGTTGCGCACGGTCGCGGTGAAAATTCTGCTCTGTCTCACCACAGGGCATCGTCACCCACCGCGCCGCCCTCAACGCGACGTCTCTGCGCTGGCTCTGAGCTCATGAGAGTCAGGTTCCCAGGCTTCACCGCGTGGAGGTGCAGAGTCCGATTTCGAAGCCCTGACACATTTATTATAAAAGAGATAACTTATTAATTATACTTAGGGGTTAATAGAGAAGACATTTTTAATAATGTTTATTAATATAGAACGTAACATAAGTACTGTAAGCAGCCAGAGCTACGTCACATGACTGTACATGTCCTATGACTAAGCTCGATCAAGCGCTACAAGAGCCTCTGATTTGTACGATACACACACAAGACAGAACACTACAGAACACCACAAAACACATGGGAGCTACACACAATACACACGAGAACACTCAATTCACCCATCATCTTTGCTCCACTATCTCTAGTGACACCTGGTCCCCACCTGCTTACAAGTACACACGTTCTCACGTAGAATTATGGAGATTTTAATATATTTTTGTTACTAGAGAGCTCTTAAGCATTAGGCAAGCATCCTTGCAGTGCGCGGACTAGTCAACTCAATTATGCCAGATACCACAGTATGCATGCATACATCCACGTGTCTGTTAGCACTTGCATCCGCACTTGCATCCGCACCGACGTCCGCACCAACATCCGCAATAGCACCCGCACTGACGCCAACATCCAAGGTGGGGAAACACATCGCAATGTCGCGCAGGTTTTGTCCCGGACGAAGGATAGACGTGATGATTCCAAACATCACAAGGTACGGCGAGGGTCGCATATAAATCAAAGCTCACAAGGCTGTCAGGGACGCCGCAACGCTACCAAACCTCCAAAGGTTAACAGTCAAACACCAACCGTCTATAACATGACGACAATTCAAAACGTTGCTATTGCTGGTGTTAGTTCAGCCGTTTATACCCTCAAGTGTACATCAACTGATACTGTCAGGCCTCAGGAGATCTCGGGAAGCCAATTCTCGAAGCATTGATCGCAGCCAAGACTTTCAACGTGACGATTCTATCGCGGAAATCATCCACGGCCACCTTCCCAGACCCTGTCAAGGTCGTTCACGTGGACTACAGCTCTGTGGAGGACATCACCGCTGCACTTCAAGGCCAAGATGCTGTCGTTTCCGCCTTGACAACAGTCGCGATGGAGGTCCAACTTCCTTTGATAGAGGCCTGTATCGCCGCTGGTGTCAAGCGTTTCATCCCATCTGAATTCAGCGCCGATATCGACAATCCGAAGTCTTCGACTCTGCCTGTCTACCAGCCCAAGATCGCGGTGCACAAGGCTCTGAAAGCGCGGGCCGAGGCCCATCCCGGCTTTACATACACCCTCATCCGCAACGGTGTGCTCCTCGATTGGATCATGGCACAAGGTTTCATCCTTGCTTTCGACTCCGAGAGTCCCCCTTTGTTCGACGGAGGCGACCGGCCCTTCAGCGTGACCAACGTTGCTAGCGTCGGGAAAGCCGTGGTCGGCGCTTTGCAGCACCTCGCCGAGACAAGCAATCGGGTCATATACGTCCACGATCTCGTCATTACGCAGAACCAGGTCCTCACCATTGCGCGCAAGCTGGCGCCACAGAGGACGTGGAAGCCAGTCGTAGTGAAGACAGAGGAACTGGAGGCGCAGTCTCGCGAGAATTATGCCAAGGGAAACATTACTCTGCATTCTTCCTTGGGGTTCTTGATTCGCGCCGCTTTTGGGGAAGGATATGGCGGCGAGTTCCAGCATGTTGACAATGAGCTTATTGGCATGGGGTTTCAGACCGAGGCGGACCTTGAGAAGATGGTGGATGCGGCCTTGCATCATGCACTTGTTCCTGGCTCTTGAGGGCGGACTGAGGGGTACATCATTGTTGGAGTCGCTTCCGGTTTGACACCACCGAGAAAGCGTAAATCAAGCCTGCATCGGGGTGTAGTGCGTACAGAAGTAAGAATGTCACATTGAATGCGGACATTGAATGCGGACACTGAATGCGGAACACTCTTCCACTTCCGAAATATGATGTTTACTGTCGATGAAAGAAATGCCCATTGCGCCTGAAATTTGCCATCACTCGGTCGGACTTGGAGGAGGAACCAGTTTCTAGAGACCGCAGTCGGCCAGGGAAAATCTTGGTGATGATTTTGACCACTTGCTGCTGCAATCGAAGACATGCTAGACGATTTTTTGACGAGGAATGTAGTAGCCAGCTCTTCTGTACTTGTGAACCTGCGGCCTGGGTTATGTTGACATGGCAGTTGCCACCTACACTAATTTTAAACGATTTTGAGTCTTCTCTTCCTTGGCATATGTTGGTCCCTCGATATCGCAAGGCTTCTTAGGATGAGGGCTACGATAAGTGAGTACTTTGTTCTCTTCGGGACGGGATATGATTTGACGACTGAGGTAGTATAGGTAGCATTGCAGCTGTGGAGTTAAGTCTTGTTGCAAATAGACAGAAGGTGTAGCTGTACAATCCAGAACTCGGGTCTCGAGAATGTTGGCGTGTATACACGCAGCTTTCATCCCTTTTGTATGCGATGTCATGATTTGAGGTAGCTCCAGGTGCTGATCGGCACGGTCGAACGAAAGCGGCCGAGTACATGTTGAGATTCTTGGCATGGTGTTGAAAAGCAGAAGACCCCTCGACCGCAACGCATCCATCCAAAATCCATTGAGTACTATCCGGCGCACATCGCCCTCGCCCGCACCCCGGGGTCAGAATCGTGTTGTGGTACGGAAGGCTCTCTGTCAAGCCGCTAGGCCCCTATTAATCTGCGAACCAGTGTAACCAACAGTCCGTCATACGGTACGGCTCGTCCAAATCTGGCACGTAACTTCTCGAGTTGTTAGTGTATACGTACGGTATTAAGGGTGGAGCTTGCTACTTACGGACGGTTCGCGAGAAGTTACGGCGTAACTTCTCGTAATTTCCTAATATAGTCGCTAAGACATGTTAACCCAGAGTGAATTACATGCTTCTAGAGCTAGTTTTTCTGCAATTAAAGCGCTTTAATCGTTTCTCTGGTGAAGTGATTCCTACAAATAGTAACGGTTTGTTTGCCTCTACTGAACGCCCTCTCACAGTCGCATGATGTATAGGGTATAGAGAGGAAACCTAGAGCGATTTAGAAGAGCTTAGGGTAGAGTTACCAAGCTAGAGGGTCGTGGTATAGAGGGTCACCCTCCCTGGCTGAGGCGAGGTCCTCTCTTAAGCTGTCGTTATATTGCTCCAATCCTGTTTTTCTCCGCTGTTTTTATGACCTCTCACTAGTGAGAAGGCTGAGGTTGACAGAGCAGATCTTCTCGTAACCGTGGTCCAGGCGCACTCTCGTGGTAGCTTGATGGCGACGGCAACGGTATGGCCTGGCTCTTAGCAAAATGACGAGAAGCAGCGTGATGGCCAACAGGAAGAGGTGGTTGAGATGGGCTAGCCTGAGAGACCTGAGAGACCGAACCTCTTAGCGAACCTCCTACCTTACATCCTACTTAACTACTTTTGAGGTTGGTATTTTGGTGTAAGAGGCTGGGCGTTTGTTGAATTTGGTTCGAGGTGGTATAGGGGTTCCGTGTGCGAAGGGGAGGGTTGGTGTTAGACTAGTAGAAGCTCAGGCGACGGCGGTTGACGGCAGTTGACGGCTACATGCCGTCATATTCCGGCCGTTGGCGGCGTACATGGCCGTCGCAGCCTCAGAGACAATTGGGTGGCTGGGAGCTGAGTAATGTAGCTAGCCAAAGTGGTTCTCCACCTCTCTACCCTACAGTATACGATGATCACTTGTCAGAGCAGGCTGGCTCTGAGGAAATGGAGGGAAACTGCATTGATTGTGAAGTAACGAGCGAAAGCTAATCATATACCCGTGGACCTGCCAAGGAGCTAACCATGAACGGTCTAGCTGTAACTAACATCACCGATATACGCGAGTTTTCATCTCATATACGAGCGCCACCAGCGATCCCCCTGGGGCTCCCCACTAATAAGTCCGGAGAAGACGAGCAGCCTCGTACAAAACCTTGACCAATTGAGGAACCATACGGGTAGAATACGGCCCGTAACCAGCTCTCCATATGCCGTGGGGAACTGCTCACTAGTTGAACAGTTCCCTACTGCTTTCCTAATACGTAAGTATACCGTACCTACGTACCGTAGTACTGACTGTTGGTCACGCTGCTGCAACCCCTTCGTTCTTTCCCAAGAACCGCTCGTCGTGTCTTTCAACTTCACTCCCCCGGCTTCAGCTGCTTCAAGAGCAGTTCCTGCTACCTGGTGTCATTCCAACACTTCGACATTGTGTGGGGTTCTTTGGTGGTCACTGAGGACTAAAGCAATCCGTTAGGCCAGTAGGACCGCAGATGCGCCAGGAAGACTAACCTCGCACTACTACGGTCGCCTTGCCAGTGTCGCCTTGGCTAAAGAAACAATTCCGGTAAAACCTCAACGCAAACCAATCCGGTCACGACTGTCTCTTTCGCCATGCCAATTGTGCGCTATCGCGCCGTTGAGATCCAGGGGTGCCAATGGGCGGAGCTCCATGGAAAATACAAGAGGCAAAAATTATCAAATCGCGACACGTTTATAGGTTGCTAGCTCTCCACGTGCCCCCTTAAGCGTACCAGCTTTCACTCCTTGGCAAAAACTAACCTAACTTAGCTGGTTTTTGCTACTCCGTTCAGCCCATGGGCTGCACGGAGCCCATGGATATTCCTCCCATCTCCGCCCTCTCCACCCATGCGCACCACTGTTGAGATCGAGCAAGACTCGAGGAACACAATACCCGTGTGCTTGAATCTGAATGCACCCACGGTTCCTCGCTACTTTGCCCAAATACCAGTATCGGAAGACCGTATACACGGCCGGCAAACCAATCCTTCATCTTCTCCACGTCTGCCAAATTCTCCAATACCAGTAACTTGCTAGCGATATGCCGGGAGACAGGGATTCCAAGCTTGCTTCCGACCTTTCGTCGTGGGCATACCACACCCAATCTGCGCAGAACGTTTCCGTACAATTTTGGGATCGTTCGAAATGATCGAGGAGGGATCTTGGAAAGTCCAGCCACATTATTCAAAATGGTTGCCGAGGTGTCTTGGAATATCGAGACATGGCGTCATTGCCGGTTTCGCCAAAACCGCGTGCAGGTTGCTGAGGCCTCAAATTGGTCGCGTTCGACGCCCGAGGTCCTCAAAGCTTTGCGCTCAAGGCGCTTGCAGGTTGGCTATGCAAATAGAGCTTGAGGGCGGCAACGGTGGCAAGGAAGCTATCAGCGGCGGTGTGGACCTTTGCGCGGTTATTGGTGTCGTTGGGTGCCATGCAGAACGGGGAGGCCGTGTGGGGACTTTGGACTGAGGGAGGCAATGTCAAGAGGCTGAGATTTCTATAGGAGCCGCGCCGCCGGTGAGAGACATATCGCCGTTCAATGGCTGTCGCCGCGATAGCAATACGTCATCCCCTCGACCACCGAGTAGGGCGATAGCACAGAAGCTCTCGGTCTGTTAGTAAGAGGCCAATTGTTGTTGGCATGAGAATCCGTTAGCTCGACCAAAAGGTCATTGCGGATAGAGGCATGAGCTAAGCTCACGTAAAGGTTAGGACATAGAGAGTACTCATGAGGAACCCGAAAGTGTGTAGCTCGACGGGATACATTATAGATATCTTCTAGTGACGAGACCCTGAGCCAAGTATGCGCTCCACTGCCGCCTGAAACACACCCAGTTCTTGCGCGAAATCTGAAGGTATCAATCGGGCGCATTACTGACTTTCTCGAGCTTGAAATTGTAACTTTGGGCCACTCGTTCTTTGAACAAATCTTTGTTTTCGATTGTGATATGTTGTTGTTTGGGTTGGAAATGTAACAACTTCGCAGCACCGAGGGGACGACTGTAAGCGCAGCCACATCACAAAGATAGTCGAACTTAAAAGTAGGAAATACCCAGTACCCAGGCGACGATTCCTCTCGCATGGAACAAGAGTAGTTAGGCCAGCACAAGGGTTTCAGTGCGGGATCTATTGTAAGTTTTGGCCGTATATCTCTCGCGCGAGATAACTAGAGCCGCTCCTCTAGTGGCAACAACTGCCTAGAAAAAGAAGAGATTACCGTTAGAAAAAGAAGAGATTACCGTATAAAGTGGGATACGCACTTATCACATCATTACGCCCAGTCCGCTCATTACGCCCGGTCAGCTCGTTACGCCTGATACACGGCTGTTCCTAGATTCAGCCTTGCTACGGACTACCAGAGTAAGCTGACTGTACCGCCCACCAATGCAAGACCATATGTTCACTATTCTTCCATGCAGGCGGATGTGCTTTCACGTTAGATGACCCGTCACAAAAGGCGCGCTCCCAACCCTCAAGCAGGGACCAAAGTCTTTAGGCTTGAGGCGAATTTTACCACCTAATTTAGTGTTATGAAGTTTGACTGACACTTCGTTCCTAATTCAGTCGAATAGCATCAAAGCCCGCATCCTCAGGCCAGTGACGCCTAGTGATATTGAAGGAATGAGCGTCCTTCCTGCTCGTAGTAGATTTTACCCCTTTAAGCACGACATTTGAAACATCTCGACTTACAGGCTGCGCAGGGCTTTTCACCTTACGCCCCACGGACTCCACATAAACATTGGATTTTGAATCACCGCAAGCTTGTAAGGCTTAGATGGTCCCTCACAGACCATCGACCATCTGAAACGCCAATGCAAATTCATCTACTATTTTGACCTGCAGAACAATTCATCCAGCAACTACGATTTGGCCGCGCGCAAACACCTCCCACGACACCCAGGATTCTTGTAGATTGCTATTCGCGGCAGCAAGTTTGTGGGGAGATCAAAGCAAGTAATCCTACCAACCGCAAGGATGTGGCTGAGCCCTGCTGTGACCCCTTTGGCCCCATTTCGCTTCCCTGGGCAAAGGGCAAGGCTGTTCAAGCCCTTGCATGGGGTTATCACAATTTCCGGTCCATTGATGGAAGAGGCTGAAGGACTTGAGAAGCTGCGTTTGAGTGTGAGACAGCGGGATTGAGAAGATGAATTTGCCGTCGGGATTGAGAAGACAAATTTGCCGACGGGATTGAGAAGATCAGTTTGCCGTCGGGATGAACTGGTTGAAGTCGACAGTGGAGGTATAAGAGAAGTGATGTTGGAGAGCATGGAAAGGAACTACCAACTCCTCGTTTAACTTCATCGATTCCGAAAGCAAGCAACCTCCCGCGCAGGCTCTTGATAAAAGCATTCCAGAGCGTGCCTCTTACCATTTGTTCTTATATCAATCTCATCGTTCAAGCTCATCAACATGCCTTCCATGAAGCATCTGCTAGTTGCGTTACTTGCTGCGTCGACATCCGTCAATGCATCTCCTCTAGGACCCACGGATCCGAACACCACGCCAGCTCACCATGGTGGGATGATCAAGGCGCGCGCCGATAAACCCTCATACATACCAAAGATGCCAGAGAGGTGCCTGGGTACGAGCTTCATCAACGATGATGACCGGAAAAAGGCCTGGGGTATGTTGCTTTCCACCAGACGACTGACGATATGGAAACCTAACTTGACTCTGCAGATGAATCCAAAGCCGGCCTTCTCGCCGACTCCTTTATTCGCAACAACGACATGAAGCTCGAGAACTGGGTCCAGAACCTCTTCAAGCTCATCTTCCCGGAAAAAGACCCAGGAATGTATTCCTGCGGCGAGGCGACAACGGACTGCGGACCCCTTCCCGAATGCCACGAGTTCGAAGAGGCTGGCTATGTTGGAGGTTACTATCTCTTCAAGTCCATCTCGGCGTCGCACTCTTTCTTCCGCGAGTTCAAGAACCAGGTCCTTAGCAACGCGGTCAAGAATCTTCTCGCCGTCGATAAGGTCATCGCCGACTTCCACTACAAGCCGCCAGCGCAAAATCCCGCACTAAACCCCTTCGCCATCATGGCTGCTGCGTTCGGTAGCTTGTCTGGGCTTTCATTTCCATCTGGACCTCTTTCGGGTGGATTGGCAGCTATTTCTGGAGTTTCGGCTCTTATTGCGGATACGCAACAAGAATCTGTGCAGCAGACTATCGATGCCGCAGATGTTCGCGGCTCTCTGTCGGCAATGGTGGATAAGGCGTTCGATGCGGGGAATGACGGCGTTGACAACATCATCAAGGCCATGTATAATGGTGGTCCACAAGAGGTACTGTTCACAGCTCCAGATGTATATGACAGCCGCTGACTTTCATCGAGAACATCCCTAAAGCCATGCAAAAGGAATTCTGGAGTACTGAAGCTTTGAGGGCCCTGGGAGATGGTCAATGGCTTAACGACAACCCTACGTCAGGTCTCCAGGACCTCGGTAACCACATGGCACACCAGATGGTAATTTCTCGGATCATATCTTGAACTCCATCCGAACCCTGAACTAACAACTCCACCAGAAGCAAGCGCTCGCCTGGCAAATGCTCCGAATCGGCCGCGAAGGCTTCGTCGTACTCAACGACAACGTCAACCAAGGCCAATGTAACGCCGCCCCTAACGCCGTCTGGAGCGACAAGCGCAATTCATGCTTCGACCTCTTCCACATGAATCCGCCGGTCAAGAACATGGGCCAGGGTATCGATGACTTTGGCGACGAGACAAAGGGACTGTGGAGCGACTACGGCATGGACAAACTTGCAACTTACGAAAATGCCGCAGAATGCTGGGAGTCCAATGGTGGGAATATGGGCGAGGCGGGGTATTTCGAGGACCTGACGAATCTGGGGTTGACCAAGTGTACGTTTGGGATGCCGGTGAGGAAGGGCCAGGTTGAGGTTCTTTCAAAAGCGATTGGGAAGGATATGGTTTTGGATATGAGCTGGCCGGGACAGGATAAGTCGAAGATGGCTTGTATATTTCCCTGTCAAGGTTGTGAGGCTGGATTTGCTTGTCCGAAGTAAGTCTTAGAGGGGTTTGTTAGAGACGGGGCGATTGGTCAATCCGACTGTTGAAGAAGAGTTTTTGGGCATGACATGTTTAGATATATTTGCTTCTTCTCGCATGATTTCTTCTCCTCACTATTAATCCTAGGTTCTATGGCTGGTCGTTGTTTCCTACCTTTTTATCTCAATCAATTGAAACGAAGTTCGTGATTTTCCACATATTTGCAAAAGAATCTGTGATGGTTTAAGTCACGTGGACAGGCTGTTACTTGGCGTGTCGGGTCAAGCATCCGGGAAGCTTAGCTACTGAGGGGTACAACTATCCGCGTCATGGTCCAGCTTTCCAGAATCAATGCAGTTTCTCAAACTTCCACCACCCGCGACAGTTATGAACCTGGTTTGCAATTAAACTGTGAGCAGCCAGCGCTACGTCGCATGACTGTACGTTTCCAATAACTAAGCTCGATCAACTACTCTAAGAGCCTCTAATTCGTACTATACAGATAGAGAACATAACGCATAATATACACAAGAACACACTCAATTCACCCATCATCTCTACTCTCTATCTCTAGTAACACCTAGTCCCCACCTGCTTACATAAGCTGTATTCAATATTGACAAAGCTCCACAAGTTTGTCCCTATAATCTCTCTCTAAAACGAACGCTATGGCTACCGAGTCACATCCAGCGACAATGCGCATCACGGTCTTCCTTGGCAAGCCAAGCGACTAGCACAACTAGCTATTCATCCGTCAGGACTCTGCCCAGAGGACCGACCTCTGGCAGTACGTCAACCCTGATGTCGCGACTGACGAGTTACCGGAGCTCAAGAAGCCAGTAGTAGAGCCCGAGCTTGCTAACTACAAGGAGAGTGCTGAAAGCCTTGGAAGCATCAACGCTGCCGACAGATAGTCATTAAAATGGGACTATGAGCGCCACAGGGAGCGCAACACAGTATGGAGTAAGAAGGCAAGGGCGCTGGTCAACCTCAACTCAGAGATAAGCAAGACTCTGGCAAAACGCCACCTCTACCTGCTCTGGGATAAGTTGACACCCTATAAGAGACTCGTATCTCTTAAGCAGCACCTCGCACCAACTGATGCAACGCGGCGTCGCGAAGTGATGGGAAAATGCGCTGCCTTAGAGACGCCGGCGCGCCGCAAGAACGTGGAGGAATAGCTAAGCACATGGTTAGACGTCACCAACTAGTGTAAGGAGCTCAAGGTTGCGGAGACAACAGGTAGGCGAGCCCAGGAGGACTTCCTAGTCAAATGCAAGGTGATTGACCCTGAGTGGGCAACCGCTTGCTTACGTGAGCTCTATCAATCCATAGGCAAACCAATTGTTACGATCCTTGTTTCACAAACATAAATGGCTCGACTAACGACGGGTCAGAAGGGACTGACGGTCGAAAGGCTTCATAAGCAGCAGAGCAGGAAGATCACGTGCGAGAAACAAGCGCCAGAGTCCTTCAATGTTGTCCTGGCTAAAGACAGTAATCCGTCTTTGGTTAGCCTAACTATCAAGAGCTGTATCATGTCCAGGCTGCCGTTCCTAAGTATCAATAACAGAAAGCAGAAGTATCTCAAGCTCGATGCTAATACCAAGGTACCAGCAACCGCTAATGTCCCCAGCTTTTTACTAGACACGGTCTCAAGCCTAGAAACTAACTCCAAAGGTAGGAGCTTCATAAATACAGCCAATATCGTCAGAGGTGCGATAAACAATGATGTAATTTACCCTGTCCAACGTACGCTCTAGTACCTAACCGTCTCCGATAATGCCTCGGAGGTTCTGTTCCAGGAAATGCCAAGCAAAGATGAGGCGAATTGGGTCAACTACATGAACTTTATGTACCGCGCTCTTTAGGGCGTTGATATGGCGTTGATATTTTTACGAAATCTATCCTAGATGCCGAGGACAAGCGCAACAATAAAGGCAAATTTCTGAGCTTTGGCTATATCATGAGTGCTCTGGTCAGTCTGTTATGGACTGGAATGCAGCTTGGCCGCTTCGCGAACCTACGGGGAGGGGACTATACTGGCGATATTGGCCTGATGAAGATGTCCCATGAGGATCAGCGTCTTGACAGGTATTTCCGCGTTAATTAGGTCATGAGCATGGCCCCAATTAGGTCAAGTGGCTTCTACTACTCGTGCCAGACTTAGAAACTTAACGATGCCGGCACTGTAAGTCTAGCTCTACATCCCAGCCCCTTACTGCCCCTCACTCGCCGCAATGACACTCATGAAAGTCGTAACCTAACGCACGCGGAGAGGACAAGCACAGCATCTCCTACTTCCTCGTACTAGGAATGTCTAGTGACGGCAAAGTATGAAACATTACCCCAAACCTCGACCTTGAGTGCTTCCAGCTTGTCACACAAACGGGCCAAGACGAGGGAACCATTCGGCAGATCGAAGGAAAGAAGCCAAAGGTCATGCCAGAGACAGAGTACACTGTCGACATCCTTCCCAAACAGGTCTAAGTTACCCGCCCTACAAGTTCCGAGGCCGTTTCCCCGCAGTGAATGACTAATTCCGTGACATGCAAAGGCGGTCGCGATCAAGTCCTAGTCAGGCAAACTTCCTTCTATCTACGAAAATGTCTCCAAATCAAGACGCCGGTGCTGTTTCTCTTTTTGATCTACATGGCTCCAATACAAGGGAAAGAGAATCCACTACCCATGACCCCAACCTGGCGAGCAGACAGAAGGACCTAGATAATAAGAGAGCTTTCGCTCTGTTCGGCTCAACACTCTCCTAATTTTTCAATATGGGGTACGTCAGCCCACCGCTATCCTCCCCCCCCCCCCCGTCTCTTCTCACACCCCCAGGCTTCGCCATCTGTTACGGTGTTCTCCAGGAATACTACTTCGACAACTAGGCCCTAGAGGGCGACCGCGCAATCACCGGCCCCATCGGCACGGCATCCAACGGCGTCATGTACATCTCTATGCCCTTCCTCTTCTCTCTATTCACGAGTCGATGGGCTCCGTACCGTCGCCACGCGACGTTATGTGGCGCTGTTCTTGCACGTGCAAGATTTATCCTCTCCTCGCGCAGCAAACACGTCTGGCACCTCGTCCTGACACCTCGACGCGACACAGGGAGTCCTTGCAGCTCTAGGCTGCACACTCGTATTCAGCCCAACCACACTCTCCCTCGGCGAATGGTTCAGCACCAAAAATCGCATCTGCAATCGCTCCATAGCCTACGGTATCTGCTTGTCCACCAAGAACATTGTGGGATCGACCTGTCCGTTCATCTTCCACGGACTCCTCGACCGTAAAGGATTCCGCGCCACCCTCCTCATCTGGTGCGCCCTCACAATCGGCATCTCCATCATCTCCATCCTCATGACCCAGACACCCGCATCCAGCACGACTCCCCTCAGGACCCGAGGCCGAAAAATCCCCTGGAAGTTTCTCTGCCACCGCCCACTCTGGATCTACAACACTGCGACCCTACTCTAAAGTGCCGGATACGGCATCCCACAAACCTACCTTAACTAATACGCTGGAAGCATCTCCTCCTTCTCCCCAACCTTTTCCACGCTCCTCCTCCCTCTGATCAACATCCCCGGAATATGCTCATCCACTTTCTTCGGCTTCTGAGTGATAATAAATACTTCCACCTCTCCGCCCTCATTATAACCGCCATACCAGCGCTCAGCTCTGCGCTTTCCGCGTTGCTGTTCTGGGGCTTGGCTGCGCGGGGTAGTATCGCTTTACTCATCCTCTTCCCCATCAGATTCGGTTTTTTCGCAAGCGCGTACAGCGCGAACTGGGGCGGGATCATGAATGATGTGGAACGGGATGCAGCGCAGTGAAAAGAGGCGTTCGATAGTGGGGTTTTGTACTCCGGATGGTTTGCTTAATGGCACGAGGGGAGCGGATGCGGGTGGTGGGCTGATTAGTGTGCCGCTAATACGTAAAGGCTGGGGGTGAGGCGGAGAAGGGACGGTTTGGGTATGCGACGACGCATGGGCCGCTGATTGTTTTCACGGGGCTGAGTTTGGCGTTTTGGGGGGTGGGGGATGGTTTTCCGGCCTAAGTGGGGAGTGGTTCTGGGGTTGCGGTGATTGACGGACGGACTGGATAGGGTTATGGTATGGGAGGTAGTCAGAGATCGGGGGTCATTCCCATAATCAGTGAGACTGCGACAGGTATGTCGGTGTCTTGGTACTAGGACGCGCATGCCCGTTGGGGGTTAACTTGTCTTTGAATGGACGACGGTGGGAGTGATGAAAGCGACGGTTGCGAACGATGCACGCGTGTTGGGATAATTACGATTCGGCTCGGCAATATCACATTCACGTGGACAAGCTGGGATGATTGATATGGTACTTTCAAAGCGTTGTTCCAACAATTACCAATAAAAGTCGCGCACAGTCTTTCCGCGTGCAACAAGCGCGATCAAAAGTGGAGACCGAGGGCTCCGGATCCAAGATATAGAAGAGACACAGACCTGAGACCTCTTACCAGTGCAATGCGACGTCAGGGGTGCACGACACCATTACTTCGGAATAGTTCTCATAACACCGTACTGGTCCATCACAGGCACCATGTCTGATCTGCACAGAATCCGATCGTGGGTCCTCTCCGTGTCCATGCCTCCCGATGGGCCGTGTATCATTTCCATATCCAGCCGCTTCTTGCTCTTCGGTTTGCCTTCCTTGACCCTCAGCTTCTCGAAGAAGACGTACGCGCCGTAGAACACGATAGATGTGTTTCCAGAATATGGGCCCTTCTTCGATCGGAAGTCGGCCAGCTGTTTGGATTGGACTTTACGGTCTTTTGTGTGGTATTGCGCGGCGATGTCGCGGAGGAACTGCGCTTGAGTGACGCCCGGCTGCCGAAGATGGGCGTTGATTTTACGGCGGACCTCGTCGCACGTGTCTTGCGGTTGATAAGCGATATCCCGAGCGTATGCGGGATGGAGAAACGTACCGTAGACCTCAACCGAGTCGTTCATCTCGCCCGGTAAGACAACGCCTGATATATCCGGCTGAGCAGACTCCGTCGCGATCATCTTCGCCTTCTTGTTCGGCATCTTCAGCCCGCGCAGCTCGCGCTTCTTGAAGAAAGCCCATGCATTCATGTACACATTACTCCCAGCGCCCTTTCCAGGCCCGTTCTGGCTCATGAAGCGCGAATACGAGACGCTGTTGGCGTTGATGGCTTTTTGGAACTCGCCGACCTTCATCTCGCCGCCGTCGATGAAGGCGCGGATCTTGCGACTTGACGCGACAGGTAAGTATGATGAGCGTGCAAATGCACAGGCACACGTCGGGGAGTTACCGGATCGCGTCGGGGCTGTCATTGATGGGCATGTTCTCGAGCTCGTGGTCGAGATCATTGTCGCCCATTGCGAGGAACTGGTCGGAAGTGCGCTTCGTCATGGTGATGGCTGAGCGGCCCGTAGAAGGGGGTGGTTCTCTCAATTCAATGCGATGCGTAAGGTGGAGTTCTTTGTTGTGTGTGAAGACGAAGGGAGCGCAGCGACACCGTTCAGAGGGTTGGACGCCACCCCAACGCGCTATTCCGGAAAGGTGGACATCGGCTCCATATCCGACATGTCCGTGTCAACATATCGCGCTAGATCGCGCCGTCACGAGACTTCAGGTATGTAAAGACTGTAACCTTGAAAGATGAAGGGTTACGAAGATGTTCCCGTTTTTTAACTCACCATAACTACTCTGGTGCACCATACTCAGACCCTCTTGAACTTTGACCGTCTTATTCTAGTTGGCTAGTAATAATACCTCGGAGCGATGCACTCCTGGGCTGCGGCAATTGTATCTGCGGAAGTTCTTTTCCTGATTATATCGTCTCGTTAACTACATCTTAATAACCATCAAGTATCACATGCGCAAGTTCTATCTTGGAGGTCGTGATAATACGGAAAGAGGAAGCTTGGCGAAACTCATCTATGCCGGAGCAGGAATATGCCTCGTAGCGTAGTAGTTGCGGTTGATCAGGTAATCCCGGCAATACCCGGCGTGAAAGGTCAAACATGTCCCCTAGCGTCGAGTTGCCAGCGTGGAAGAGCGGTATATAGAAGCTACACACCATTGTCGAGGTTCCCATTACTCAACTGAATGAGGATCACAAGTACGGAGTAGCTTGGAGGAAGGTTAGCGTCTGCAGAGGCCAGGGCGGAAGCTTGCCGCAGGAAGCATCACCGATGCGAGGGGATGTGGCATTGCGGGCAGTTGAATGGAGCGGCAAGTGAAGAGGGGAATTCAAGGGCAATTGGGCAAAAGGGTGAGAGAGTGCATGTGAGGGTCGAAGGACCTTGAAGACAGCGCCGCAAGTTCGCGCCCAAGTATCAGTGGGCGCAGCAGGCGATGTCGGTCAATCTCGGTGGATGCGTGCCAAAGAGGCGGTGTCGTGGGGAGCTATCCAGAACTGGGAACCTAGGTTTTCCCTTTGATTCTGGCCCGGTCATTGTGCAGCGGCAGAAGGGTCGTGGCCATGTGTACGTGAAGTTATAGAACCCTGCATCAAGGTTTGCGAGACGACTTGTTGTTCGACTGATAATGTGTCGGCGCTAAACAAGCGTATACATTGAGGATTCCTGGACAAAGGCGGCGAATGACATAACCGGAATGTGTGCCACGAATATTAACCTGTGTGACATTCTGCAATAAGTGAGTCTAGGAGGAATACGTTCACATTCAAGTGATGATCTATTTGTTCACTAGGCGAGAGGTTCAACCTGCAGGCTTGGGGTTTCACAGCTTCGTGCCTGAGGAGACTTGGCTTCCAGGATCGGCTACAATACTAGCTCTCTTTATTGGTTTTTTGCTCGCATATGCCTGCTTGGGTACCACATTTCGCTAAAATATGCTACATCTGGTAACGCAAGGCAAGGGTTGGAGAAGCTCCATTTTCGAACGCCGTACACGATATTAGCTTGCGGTAATACAAATCGTGCTTGAAGCAACAAACGGAGTAAATTCTGTCCGTCCTCATGCTAAGTGGGCCAGCAGCAACCGCTTTTGTTTCAGCGTTTAATCTAATATCTCTCTCGAGTGCAGAGGAATACGATGATACGAGGATATCGGCCCCCGGATACAACAAAACGTTAGGCGAGAACTGCAACATACACGATGGCTAAGACTCATTAAAATACCCGTACGATATTGCTTCAGCCCGGATTCCAATACAACGGCATTACGATGTTGAGCTGATGCTCGAGATAACCCCCAAACCAACGCAAGCACGGCCAAAGACACATATAAAGGCCCAGTACGGCAAGCAGAATATGATGCCGCCGATTCCTCCTCTCTACATCGCCTACAAATCAGGATCGAAACAATGGCGGTCCTCCACAGTTACCGGAGTGTGTTCTTTGCACTCCTCATGGCCATCATCAGTACCCAAGTGATCGCGGCCAATCCCGCTCTCATGTTCCGTCAAGCCCAATGTACGTGCCCGAATCTTGAAGAAGCTAAAATTGCTAATCCATCTCAGGTGCTTCTCTACCCGGTGTTGGAACAAACGCCCGCCGCTCTCTCTCCGTGCGCCAAACAACATCTGACACCGTCTCCCTGGCAGCCCTTCTCGCCCAAGACCTCCCCTGCATCCCGCCCTCGATCTCCGTCGCCCCAATCCGCGAGAGCGCCCAATCAGCCCAGGACGTCGGCCGCGTACAAGCCCAAGGTCTCGGGTCGTTCTTCAAGAAGGTTTGGAATACAGTCCAAGACGTCATCAAAGTCATCGCCGACGTGCAAGCCGTGCTGCTATGGGGTGATGTTGTGAGCATCATCAAGTTGGGTATCGATGCGTGGCATTTGGTTGGGGACATCAAGGATTTTAAGATCGTGGCAACGAGTCCGGATGGCTCGTTGACGAAGACCTTTCAACCCACGAAAATTTATAAGCCCCCGAAGGAAAAGCCGTGTGGTGGCAACACGGGCCATATGTGTCCGCGGGATCTGGTATGGACTGATTAGCGGGCGCTATGTTGATGAGTGAGTCGAGTTGGAGATCTCGATGGAAACGTGGTTGGAACCAATCGATCGTTGCACAGATGCACTGTGGTTGGCTGTATGCCCGGCATAACGCGCTATGGGCCAACTAGGTGGTTCGCAACCTTATTCGCAATACTAGCAGTGTACCATATTGAGCCTTTCTGAATTTGCGCCTTTAGCAAATCTCGTGCATTTTTCTAAGCGCCCAAGGCGGATGAATACCCAGAAGGTATCCATTTAATCATGGTCTCGACCCCATCCATCGCCTCATTCCTCGCCTTCTCCAATCACTTCACCATATACATTCTCTTTTGTAGTTGGTCCAGTTGGTGGACTCAAAAATGAGCGCATATTGTAGGGGAGTCAACCACATGTGCTTGGGAACAGCGTCCGATACCCCTTTCTCAAATTGTCTGCTCCTCCCATCGCAACTATGTCAGACACTTATGCAACGGTGGGGATGTTCAACGAGGTACTGCGGAAGCTAATTTTTGGAACGGTTTGCGTGAGGGCCACAGTTGGAATGGCCGGTCCTCCTCGACTAAACTCAATCCGAGCAAAGCCCTCCAGAGCAGGTGCTAACTCTAGCACGTTTCACCTGCAATAGAGACATCGACTACATCACCGGGTTATCCGCCTGTCGTCTAAAGATACAGGAGGCACCGATGTACCTGCGACTGGAACGACACCGCAATGAGATGGCTCTCATTGATGGGTGGCAGCTGCGGTATTTCAAAACTATCGCAACTGGATATGACACTGCTGTCTCTGTCTCCTTCTTTTACGATACTAATCACGTCATGGTAGTATGCCAGTTCTGCTTGAATCTCGTACGACTTCCTTCCGGCCCAGGTTGCGAACATTTCTTTTCCAACAACATGTCTAGCATGTCCCAAGCCACGGTATAGTGCAATAAATCAAGCGCGGCACATCTCAAATCCCTTTCTTGTCGTTGGCAACATCCATCTGTAGATCAAACAAAGGATGCTTCTCCAAACTACCTCCCCGTTCGGGCATCATTTTCGTCATGCCCGTCCACAGGAAAAATCTGGTCAGCCCCGCAATAAGCCAAAAAACAGTTTGAAGAGACAAGATCCCCCAGGCAGTCTCTGGGCATAAGATATAAGGTGCATAACCCCAGCCTGGGATAGCCTGGGCATTCTCCACATACCCACGGAACCTCTTCTCGTACATTTCGAATCCCATCTGGTTGCGGTTCCTCGACAATTCCTGCGCCAATACCCAAGCTCCAATAATCGCCAATTGATTTCCTTCTCCCGTGAATGGGGTAGGCGCCCATGCTGAATCACCGACAAACCCGACTCTGTTCTTTGACCAGTTCGGAAGTTTGATCTGGGCAAGTTGGTCGGAGTAGAAATTTTCAGAATTCATCATCTGGTCAATGACTCGCTCGGTTTGCCAACCCAAGCCCTTGTACAGTTCCGCAAACGCTTCTTTCTGCTTCTGTCTATCGCCAGTGACATTGGCCTGGTGTAGTGCTGGGACGTCGTCATTAAGGTGAATGAGATACACTGAAGAGGTTTTAGAGTCCTTTCCCACGGGTCGTATCCACAGAATCTTCCGCCCGGGATAGTGGCACAATTGGGAGTACGGCCAGTCTTGCTCCTCGCTCGTGATGGAGAAGTATGCAACGAAAGCCCCGATGGGTTTGCGAATACCGAGCTCTTCGTCGCGGCCAAGGACCATTTGTCGTGTGAGAGAGTTCACTCCGTCGGCGCCGATGACGAGGTCGAACTCTTCAGTCGTGATATCTGCATCGCCGCGTTTCTGCGTATCAACCATGCACTTATCATTCGATTGTCGCACCCCCCGGATCGTTGTTTCAAACCGAAACCCAACATTTGGCGATTCATCTGCGCGATTACACAAAACTTCCGTTAGATCGCCACGCATGATTTCGAGGGCGCCGGTGAGACTGATACCGCCAGCTCCTAGAGTACCCCACGAATGGCCCTTCTCGTTCACGAGGGTGAAGCCCATTTCACCAGTCTTTCGCTCTTGGAGGGTTGCGAGGACGCCCATTGCGCGGACCACGGATAATGCGGGCTCTTCGATTTCCAGGCCCTGGCCTGCCTTTTGTTCTCTCTTTGACCGCTCAATGACGACGACGCGGAAGCCGTACTCGCTGAGCCAGTATGCGGTGATGGAGCCGGCGATGCCGGCACCGCATATTAGGACCCGCTCGCCGGGCATTTTGTGGGTGGTGATCAGTGACGTAGTCGGAAGTCCGAGGGCGGAACGGAAGTAAGACGCGGGTACGATGGCTCAGTGAACCTTTCTCTTCCTTGTTGAAAGTAGAGACAGATGTCCGGGCGTAGGCAATTTCTTTGCAGAACCGTGGCTTCGTTTTTTTTGAAAATCTGGAACACTTCTCATGCAATGAGGGCAAAATGCAATGCTGACATGTTGCCCAACGGAAATTTGCCAAATCTATACTTTCAAGTGAAGTCACTCTCTTCTCCCGAACACCGTTGCTCGGGCCCGTCGGTTTCGAGGAAGCCGAATATCAACCAAGCACTTCGGACCCGAGATATCGTTGGGAATTAGGCGACGTACTATCCGAAACCAGGCTGTGGGGCCAGGCTTAACTCGAATCCGCTAGCGTCCTCCCCCTCTCAGAAATACACCAGCGCTGGCCCGTGAATCTGTCTGACAGACCCATCGCTGTAATAAGAACCATAACAAAACGGTCTTCAAAATAGTTGCTTGGTAAATGCATTCCATAGAGAATCCCAGCAACTCCGCCTAGGTGAACAATTTGACAAAGTGAAACATCTGCCGTTCTGAACCCGCGGTGAAGTTCCCTTTGACGGCACCGGAGTACTCGCTTGCAGAGAACCCGTGCGGCAGAACCAGGTCAAATTCGTTGATTGTCCTCGCTATAAAGCTGTGTAACTCAATGAGGGCGAGACCTTTGCTGGTGCGACCGTATGGACCAGTACGGAAAGGGTCGCAGGCGTTCTTGTTGATGATCAACTCGGGATTCGTCGTCCACCTCTCCGGGATGAATTCCTCTAGTCGGACAAAGTTGCTCTCGTCGTGGTACAGAGGAAATGGTGGCACGTTTATGACTCTATCCCTGAGATGAATCAGCCAATGATGGTCACGCCTTCGTGTGGAGTGACTCGTGGGGAGCCAAAGTAAATCGACGGCCATAGCCGCATGCTCTCTTGGATGACCGAGTCAAGGATAGGTACCGGGCGCATGCAGCTGTACTATGCCTCATCTTCGCGGTATTCCTTTCAGACGTGGTGCGCATATTCAGGGTACAGCGCGAGGTGCGTGAAAACGAACGTCGAGGCATTTGCGATAGTCTCACTGCCGGCACCGATGATGATTCGAGAGTCGCCATGAGAGCAGCCATTCTCGCCAGAGTTTTGGGGGGGGGGGGGGGGGGGGGGTACCGGCAATGAGAATGCATGCCCACATTAGGCTTCGGGTCCTTTATGGCCATGCGCTCGCTCATACGTGCATTTAACCAGTCTGTCTAATTCTTCACTGGTCTCCGGAGATGTGTCAGGACGTTGGTGGGTTTCATAAACCAAAATATGTAGAACATGATGCCAAGAATATCCATGCTGGTTGAGAAGTTCCCCAGAAAGTTTCGCACAACCTCGGTAGAATCGCCTTTAGTGAATCCCATGGACTTCACAAATGTCAGGAAAGACATAACATTGTAGCGGAAATGGTTGCAGTATTCTGACAGCGGTATCGGTTGTCTATGCGCGGTGTAGAGGCAGGCAAAAACCATCGAGGTGAATTCTTCAATCTGAAAAGTATAGTTGGCTAAGGACTCTTTGAGCAGGTCTTACTGCACTCAGTAAAAGTGCCAATTGATATCCAAGGTGCGTTTCACTGCCCACCATTTCGTGCCAATGGTCCCAAAAAATGCCTAAGAGGATGGAAGAGGGCGCGGTAGGGCAGCGTGGCCAACAGTACGTAGTACGGTCGTAGATTACGGAGCTCCTACGGCCCGTACAACGTACGTACGTAGAGGCGAATTGACCCGTACATACGTAACTTGAGGCTGCAAATTTACGCGTATACGGCGTATACGGACTTTTTTTGGTGTTGTGGTAAGCTTGCCAAGGCGTGTTTTTTGAGTAGTCCTAGTAGAGCTTAGTGATGCTGCACGGTCGATTCATCAACATACTGCGATGTATCAACACCCATCTATATTGCCGTCGTCGTCGTTGTAATGGATAACTTTGTACGCTCTACGCGTCAATCTCAAGCTTCTCAAGCTACGATTTCGTCCTCCTCTAGTAGCGCGTTGCCCTATCACGCTGCTGCTTCCAAACGCCTTAGGAAACAGCGTGTTCCCACATCACCGCTCTCATCAACGCCCACATCTCAAGAAGGCACGCCCTCATCCGTTTTATCCTCTCTATCCAATCCACTCACTCACAAGTACCCCAAGTCGTCTTCTAAGTGCTATAATCTCAGTATTCGTTTCCCTATTACGTAGGATCAGATTTAGAAGGGCTCTAAGCAATTATCAAAGGAGCGTCTTAGGTATAGAGTAGTAAACAAGCGCCAGCTGCAGGGCGGCTCTAAACGCTCAGGGATATATAAATACAGCGCGGATCTGTTGTATCAAGAGTCTAGTGGCTCTCTTAGGCAGGTATGGCTCTGTAAGCTCTGCCATAAGCAGGGTCAACGCGACTATGCGAAATACTCTAAGTCTACTCATCATATTAGCACCCATCTCAGGAAAGCTCACCTCATCTCTATCAACAGCGGGCTCCTACCTATTCCCCCTAAACCAAACGACCCTTTTAAAGCTGCCACAATTACAGCAGGAGCAAACAACGCCTTCTCGCAGTCGCCCTAGCAGGAAGACGAGTTAACAAAGGCATACGTCAATTAGATTATTTCTCACAATTTGTCGTTAAGGCAGGCAACGTCGCCAGAAACGAGAGGATTACTCACATAGAATCAACCTCAGTTGCTTAACGCCCTACCCAGCAGCCACACAACGCTCGCAAAATAAATAATAGATAGCCTAGAGTTACAAAAGGAGGAGATTAAGAGTTTACTACGCGCTACAAGTAGTACGATCGCGTTAAGCGTTAATATATAGACTTCCCCAAACCACCTAAGTTTCCTTAGAGTAGTAGCTCATTTTGTCAGTATGTAACCCATGCGCGGTGGCAAAAATCACAGAAATCCTACACTTCAGCCTCAACTTCTCACTCTACTACAACGCTCAAAACTAACCTAAAATCAACACACAGACGCTCAAAAAAAGCACCGCAATATCCTCATTACCTTCCAAAACCTGCAGGGTGATCATACCAGCAAGAACCAGGCTATAATTGTTAGGGAAGTCCTAATTAAATATAAGGTAGTTTCTAAGTTCAAATTTTTTATAGGCGACAATGCGAGCAACAACGACTCTACCTTCATTAAGGCAATCAACAGGGAACTCAGTATAGAGCTCTCGCAAGAGAATCAGATCCGCTATGCTAGGGATATTATAAATCTCGTCGTCAAGGCAATTATATATAAAGATAGCGTCACAAAGTTTAAAGCTACGTTAGCTAACGCACCACCAAAAAAACAGTTCTCCATCTTCTAAACGCGCGAGGTCATCAGCCAACTACACAACCTTGTTAACGCAATTAACGTCTCTACTAAACAACAAGAGCTCTTTATAGAGATACAAATAGAACACTACAAAGATATTATTAGCTTTACAACACTTACATTACTTAGGGACAGCAGCGTAAGGTAGCACTCAGTCTATTTTATGCTCCTCCGCTGTTAGGAGTTACAGAATACAATTAACAAGTGGCTCCGTCAATAGAGGGCTATTACACCTAGGAAGAAGAAGCTAGAAGAAGGAGACGACTACGAAGATAAAGAGGATAGATTTAACGCAAAACTCAACTCTCTAACGCTAGATAATTAGGATAAGGTAAAGACCTTAGCCAACTTCTTACAACCGTTTCATAAGATAACAAAAAGACTTAAAGGCAACACTAGCAAATCAGGCTTTAGCTCTCTCTAGCAAACAATTGTTAATCTCAACATACTTAACAAGGAGCTTCGTAAGCAAAAGGCGCGCCTTGTTCAACACCCAAACAGCTTCCTTAAGTCAGCTGTCAATCAAGGCTTTAAGAAGCTCAACACCTACTAGACTAAAGTAATCTTTAACTCTAAGCCATCACCATACTCAGTAGCTACTATGTTAAACCCTCAACTTCAGATTGCCTAGTTCAAACAAACTTAGAAGCATGATAAGGATTACTATACAAGAGTTAAAAAAGACGTAAAGGCAACCTTTAAGGAGTACGTTAAGCTCATCACACTAGAGGAGGAGGATAATAAGATAGACAAGCAATCGCAGGAGACTTAGCACCAGAAGGTCCCTAAGGGCTCAAGCTTTAATAGTCGTTACGAGCGATCTCTCAACGTCAATCTCCACTATATAATAGGCACAAAGGGCAGGGCCAAACGCTTCAAAGCTTCCAACAAGTCAGAAGAGTACTACGCTTCCCACAACAACGATCTCACTCGCTTCATTAAATCAGATAACAAACGACTCAACAATCCTATACAATAGTAGGATAAGGTTAGCCAGCAACGCTACCCAACGCTCTATCGCATGGCGTTAGACTACCTCTCTATCCCATCAACTTCATGTAATTGCAAGAGAGCGTTTAGTAAAGGCAGGAGGACTGTTACCAACGATAGGAACCAACTTAGTGGAGCTACTATCAAAGCACTTCAACTACAGAAGAACTGGCTCCAGAACCAAGCAGTGGCGAGTCACCTCATCAACCTCAGCCTATACATTTCACGCCAAGAACCTATATAAAACATCCGTATACGGCATATACAGTGGTCTCCGTACGTACGTAAGGAAGCCTTAATTTGGATCCGTAAGCACCTCCCATGAAGCTACTACAGTACGTACGTACAAGCTAACTCCACCGTATAGGTCCCAAAAGCCCTACGGATCTACGGTGTACGTACTGTTGGCCACGCTGCGGTAGGGAAGAACATAGATGGATAGGGTCAGAAAATAGGTTGCTACCGTCCAAGCCCCGATACTCGGTCCATGGTAAAGGCCAGAGTGCCGTATCCGAGAAGTGAGGTTCCAACTAGTGGCATGACCAGATGATCAATCTCGAAACGTCGAAGTATTACCTAATCGGATAGGATAGCGAGTGCCGCAGCAAAAAGCAGGACCATGATGTGCCCCTCCATGTTGTTGATGATGTTGGGAGAGGACAAAGGGATTGTGGAGAGGAAGTATCAAAAATTTGGACCTCTGTCCCACGTGGCACGATTAGGAACCTTGGAAGCGAAGGCGTAGTAGCAGTGATTTTGTTCTCTCTCTTCGTTTGCGCAACATTACCCGGCATATTTATCGCTGATTCATGGGAAGCACATAACCGCCTATCGGAACACCCGCAAACGTCTCTAACAGGTATCCTGCAGTATCTGCTAGCAAATACGATAGAACAAGGCGATCTTCTAGCACTGAGCTGCATATACCTAAGTATTCTCCACATTTACGGTCACGGAATTAGTCGGCACACCGATCTAAGCGTGGGATGTTGGATCCACGCAAAGCGCGAGGATATCCGGGAATGAATGAACGGCAACAGACTTTACGATGACTTATCGTCATAAACCGCGGGGTGGGCGGTAGAGGGGTATCGACACCGAAGACTCGGGGGCTTGTTTTCTGTTCCACTAATTGGTCAATGCAGTGCACGACGTGCCTGAATGGTGTGTGCGACCGCATAACCGCAAGTAGCAATGACATACGAGGCAGACCTCTGCGCGCGGACTTACGTATCCGGGGTCGGCCTGGTCACAGATCTCGACTGTAAGAATACCATCCTTGTCTTCAGTGATCTCCAGCGCAAATATATTACAACATCTAAATCGAATCTTGATTACGGCCATGCACCGCCGTTGGCCCACCTCCTTGCTCGTTGGGCATTAACAACCAGCCCATCGGCGATAATGAAGTAAAACGCGCTAGATGGGGCGGGGTGCGAGGATGGGCCAGGATTCCCAACCGTTATAATTTGGCCTTGCCACGATGAAAACCCCGTGGTTGCCTGTTTGCTTCCTCGGCACTCGAACAACTATTTGACAGCAAAATGAAGTGGAAGATATGAGTACTTACCCTCCGCCTCGAAGCATCGCGCCAGTTTTACCGGGACTTGTTCAGACATGCCAAGGCAAACCATCTTGCTAAACTCGATTATGATCGCCCTGTCCACGACTGCCTTAGCTTTAAGACTGTATACTCGGACTCCTCTGCTTCGCTGTTTCGGATTGGATGACGGTAGATTCTTTATCTTCTGTATCATTGGCGTGTACTTAACCCTACTTAAAGGTGCATTCATCATCCCTCCACATCTTCTCATCACCTTTTAATCCAACCCCACAACGTTAGATGATAACCCAAATGTCCATATTCTACATCTAGATTCTAGACCCCTCCTTCACCAAGGCCTCACTCCTCGTCCTCTACCACCGCGTTATACCCACCACTCTCGTCCGCTATTCCGCCTACATCATCTCCGTTATGTTATTCGCGTACCTGCTATCCGCGACCGTGGTTCTGTGCGGACCATGCAACCCAGCGACACGCGGTGGCGTGACCCTGTGTCTGAAGAATGTAAATCTGGTTGCGAGCGTGTCCAACATCGTTACGGATGTGTTTGTGCCGGTAATACCGATGCCGTCGATTTGGTCATTGTATTTGCCTGTAAGAGAGAATGTAAGCAGGTGGGGGCCAGGTGTCACTGGAGATAGAGAGCAGATATGATGGGTGAATTGAGGGTTCTCGTGTGTATTGTGTGTAGCTCATGTATGTGTCCTTCATGTGTGTGTGTGTAGTGTACAAATCAGAGGCTCTTGTAGTAGTTGATCGAGCTTAGTCATAGGACCGTAGTCATGTGACGGAGCTCTGGCTGCTTACAGAGAAGCTACTTGTCTGGGCTCTGTTGATGCCGGGGAGCTCAGTGGAGCTCTGGAAGCTCTTCGTCGAGTTGTGTCGTCAGATCATTCAACGCTAACATAGGTTACAGCGTCGCAATCCTCTCCATCTACCGCATAGCCGGCAACCCCGACGTAACCTACCAACAATCTGGTCATCTTCAATTTCCCTCGCAGCCTGAGTAGTCGCAGTCTCAGTCTCTTTGGGAAGAAGCGCCTGGAGAGCCATGATGGTGCAGGGTATGAGTTGTCGAAGGATGTGATGGTGAGTAAAAGTGAGGCGAGGAAGGGGGATAGGGAAGGGGAATGGAAGGGAACGGACGTGGGATTCGGTAACGATGGATTCTGATATGAGGAGCCATCAGATTACGGAGAATATTATTCCGAAACCGGGATTTGTGTAGGGGATGGATTGCGAGCGGAGGGGTGTTGTGCGTCAGGCCACTAGACTAGTATTTCGCGGCTTCACAACCAATAGGTTTAATCAACACACTTTGCACACGGTATTCGCAGGAGAAATCATAAAAATTCTTTGTGGTTCTAAACTCACGTGTCCGCTTCGGTGTTGGTGAGTGTCCGTATTCGACACTTGCGACACCTCTCATGATCAGTACGTTTTCGGCCTTGCCACCTCAACTCGGGACGAATACAGCCCGAGTACCTCGAAGTCAACGAAGCCACAAATTCCAGACCAGGAGCGCTAAGTCTTATCGCATGAAATATCTGGTTCAACTCACGACTCGACGAACCTATGTAGCTTCCATCAAGCAAAACGCCCACAGCATTCAATCACCACCACTATCGCCGCTCACCCAGTCAGACGTATACGCAACCCCCAAACCAAAGAAGACAAGGCGACACGATGAGGCTTAGCACAATGACGCATATCCCGGAGGATCGGAATCTCGTTTCCGACAAGTTCGAGCAAAGTTGGAGCGTCCGTCGTCCGTTCCGCGAATGTCTCGTGATGTCGTGTTCTTCTCCCTCACCACATAAAAGTCTGCGTGGCCCATGTCGTGTTTAAAATACACACATTCATATCCTCAGATTAGACCATCCGTCTTCTATACCCACTTATACGTTTAACCCGAAATGCCAGATTACCACGTATTCCATCATCATCCGAAACCGCGAATCCCCCATGTCTCGAAGACACAACCAGAAACACAGGCAGACCAAAGTCAACTACAAGGCTGGCGACTGTATGTCGTGATGGGCGCGTTAGTATTCGCGACGTTGGCGATGGCGTTGAGTTCGTCGATTGTTGCTACTGTAAGCTTGGATCTCAAAAGCGAATGAAAAGTTTGGCGGACATGCAGGCTGATCTGTTGTAGGCGATTCCAGTTCTAACATCGCACTTCCACTCCACAGAAGACATCGGTTGGTACGGTAGTGCGTATTTGATTGCAAGGTGAGCACTTATCTGCGTAGTCTAGAGGACTTGTATAGCTGACCAAGTACCCCTGCTATAGTTGCGCACTCATCCCCCTCGCGGGCAAAATCTACACTTCGTACGATTTAAAGGTATATCCCCACCAAGCCCAAATCAAACTTACTTACTCATGCATGCGCTATTAGAGTTCGTACCTAGCCTACATGTCCGTTTTCACAATCGGTTCCATCGTCTCGGGCGCCGCGAATACATCGAGTATGCTTATTGCCGGAAGAGCTGTTGCGGGGGCAGGGTCATCGGGGATTATTACGGGTGCGTTGGCGATTATTAATGTGTCTGTGACGCTGGATAAGAAATCTTGTAAGCTAGCAGGGCATCTGGTTTGTTTTGTTAGATCGATGTGAGTGTTGCTAATAGGGAGGATAGTGCTTGTTGGATTGATTCAATCTTTGGCTGGAATTGGCGTTGTTCTTGGACCTGTTGTTGGAGGTGCGCTTACGGAGCATGCTTCTTGGAGATGGTGTAAGTATCATGTATACCAGGGGCTGATGGACGCAGGTACAGCACTGATATTGAGATTAGGTTTCTTCGTCGGTGTACCCGTTTGCGGGGCTGCCATGCTCGTACTCGCCGCAGTCCCATTTCCACACAAGCAACGGGAAGACCAAAACTTGACCGCTTTGGAGAAGATCAAAGAGCTTGATCTGATCGGATGTTCTATTTTCGCGCCGTCTGTTGTTCTTCTTTTGGTTGCGCTACAGATAAGCAAACTCCAGTAGCATCATGCTGCAACATCACCAACATCTCCGCAGCTACTGATATATCGATAGTGGGGCGGCAGTAAATACCGTTGGTCCTCATCCCAAGTAATCGGCCTCTTCTGCGGCTCCGGTCTTATCTTCATCGTCTTCCTTATCTGGGAATCCTATTTCGGCGAGAAAGCCATGATCCCACTGCACATGCTCCGACGGCAGGTTATCGTGTGTGGTTTCGCGACGAACGGCTTCCAGATGGGTGGTCTGATGTTGATATCGTACTACCTTCCGGTTTGGTTCCAGTCCGTCAAGGATGCTAGTCCGACCATGAGTGGTGTTATGACACTCCCGCAGTCGCTGTCACAGATGTTGTTCTCGATAGTGGCTGGTCTGGGTGTCGCACACCTGGGGTATTATGCCCCTTGGGCTATTATTGGCGGCGCGTTTACGGCGCTGGGGACGGGTCTGATGTTGACGTTTACGCCGGAGACGGGTGCCGGGAAATGGATTGGGTACCAGATTTTGCTTGGATGCGGTAGAGGTTTTGTGATGCAGAATGTTGGTGTAGAGTGCAGCTCATGATTCATTCGTCCATTTGCTAACACGGCAGAATAGGTTTTCATTGCCGCGCAAGCCGACATGCCCAAGGAACTCGAAGATGTTGCGTCCGCCTTCCTCGTTTTCGCGCTGTTCCTCGGTGGCGCCATATTCGTCGCGCTTGGTGAAACCATATTTTACAACGCCCTGCCACCCGAGTTGGCAAAGCATGCACCGGGCATTCCCACATCAAGTATTCAGAAAGGCGGCCTATCGGCTTCGACGTTGAACAAACTTCCGCCTAGTCTTGTATCTGGGGTCAAACTGGCAATCAACAACGCTTTGATCAAGACGTTTTATCTGGCGTTGGGAGGGTCCCTGATTGGCTTTGTGGCGTGTTGGGGGTTGAAGTGGTACAGCGTGAAGAAGCAGGCGTTGCCGAGCGACGTCGAGGCGAAGGCGGGGCGAGATGGTAGCCATGAAGGTACTGGATAATTGGCGAGACTAGAGGCTCCGCTCCACGGCATTTGATAGATAGAAGGCGAGGCGCATAATATTTTTCGAATCATATTTGTGAATGTAATTATTGAGAGAGAGGAAGATCGTAAGGACGCATATACATGAAAAAGAGGGATCTCCGCATATGCCCAAGGCAATGCAATCGAGACTGATGGATGGTAATTCTCCAAGAATTCGTCGCACGCCGATCTGTGTACAGATGGCCCTCCACCCGCGTTTGAGTTGCGCCGCAAGGATCTTCGACGTTTAAAAATTCCCCGGATATTGGACGCGATTGGGTATCCTAAATAATAAGAATTTCAAGGTCCTGGCATCCAACAAATATGTCGTGCTCCCTTGAATCAATGAAGAAGTAGCCTATTCGCCTGAAGCACCCTTCGTTGACGGTAGTTGTCAACAGAAGGCCGGCAGCGCCTTCTGTTTCATTCTGTGACATGACTCGGAGGCACTGAACCTCAATCGCAAAATTGGGATCTTCCTGGCTCCAAGAGGTTTCCCAGGCATCAAGTATTGTTTCCGTTGCGTCCAGGATATGAAGGTTTTCAACATCATCGGGGAGCGTTTCCCACGAAATGTCACTCTCCGATGAGCTCCAGGTCTCGGTCATTTCGTCGTCCTCCTCGCTGTGGTTTGCGTCCGGTATATCCATGTCTGGGAGGTTCAGGCAACCCTCGCGATTGATGTACAAGCGGCCACGGACCGTACGACCTCTCACAGTCAGCGAGGCAGACTTGATGGCTCCGTAGGGGACACGTGCGTCGACGGGTGTGGTGGTACAATCAATAATCTCGATTGCGACTCTCTCTTCGCTGAACTCGCGTTCGGGCATGATCCAGCCGTCGATTGACGCCCATGACCATGATGGTGCACGATACTGTTCGGGCCGGGCGCTCTTTTTATCGTCCCACACCCGCCATAGCAACTGAGCGGCGAGATGCTCGTGCCATAAGCCAGCCAGGTAGGTAGGTCCGAGCAGACTTCCAGTCTCACTTGCCATAGCCGCAATCGCTACAAGCTTGTCTCCGGGGAAGCTTAATGTGCGCTTAGTGTAGTCATCCACAACCGTGGCCCAATCAGCAAATATGGCGTTACAGATAGCTTCGTGGCCTTGGGGGACCAAAGCGACTTCTCTCGCGGAGGAGTCAAGAAACTTTGGCGCATATCCACCGTCTGAATACACACGACTTTTGCATATCCACTGCAGCTGTTGAGTACTGAAATCGAGGAACCGCGGCGAGATTCGTTTCTCTTGTAGTGTCCAGGCACGTTTATGAATTGGGTCTTCTTCTATCGTGTTGACTTCTTGGAACAAGCTTATGTTCCCGACCGAACCCGGCGCACATTCGTATTGCAAAGAAAGATCTGGGCATTGAATGATTGCTGCCAGATTCCTCGACATGAGAAAGCCTTCGTAGCAGGTACTTGCACTCGATGCTGAGATGGTAACGTAGGCGTTCTTATAGATTTCTGGCATCCTTGCCAGTTCCACAGCCAGGTCGTCACTGTCGCCCTGTATGATGCACAAGCAGTCGATCCAGATCATGGGAATTCCGAGTCGATCGGATACGTATATTGCATCTTGAAGGGTCCGAGGAAGACTGAAGAAGCTGATGCTGCTGAGGTGATCGTGGAGAGTAATCTTCGTCGTTTTGACCGGTTGGTCGCCTCCCCAGCAGTAGCTGAGACACGAGTAGAGTATTCGCTCGCCTGGTAATGTCGGCCTTAATCGAACGAAATAACCTCCGTCAGTTTTCTTGGTCTCAAGAAGCCGTGTGGGTGTGAAGGTGATATCACTCGCCCTCGGACAAAGTCGGTGGTCGTTGGGGGCACCATTGACACATTCATTTAGCCACATCTTTGCATTGTTCAATGCAGCATCTGATGCGACATTTCGGTTGATGGGTTCAACAGGGAACGTATCGAAAGTGGCATCCTCTGTCAAGCCTCAGTGGTGGCCACTCAAAGAGACTGGTGATACATCGCACCTCGTCGGGCTGTCACTTGGAACCAATGGCTTCCCCATCCTAACGTCGTGAATAACGCCAGTCCCTTGTCATCAAATCGAATCTGGAAAGGCCGTTTACTCAGGCTCTCCGCGAGATAGAGCACTCGAGCCTCGTGGCCAAAGGCGCCAGCCCGCGGTAGTCTCCAGTCGGCTTTTCCCTGCAAAGCACGGGCAAGCATCCGCGCCTCTTCTGGGCGTGTCGCAAAGTTGTAGCCGTTGACTAGGAGAATATACAAAGGGCATCCTTCTTTGGCTGCTCTGCGAGCCTGGGATGTCGTGTACGGAAGACGATCCCGGAAGCCGTGCTGTCCAGGCCGCAGGGGCGCCTTCACAATGATCTGGCGACAGTGAAAGCACGAGTGCACGAGGGAGGGAGGCTCGACATCAGCAGACATCGGCGTCAGCATCGCAGCATCGAACCAACCTGGGAAACCTAAAGACCGGTGAGATGCGGAGGACGAGGCATTCTTCGTCAGCCGATGCGGCGTCCTGGGGAAGGAGGGCTCATGGAGAGCGCTAGGCTGCACCGGGCTAGACCCAACGGTCGGTCCCTCGTGGTCCGACCCTGCCCCTGCGTTTTGGCACACATGCATCCCACCACGCCCACTTCTTCGATGCTACACTATTCTCCAGGGCGCTGCAGCCCCATGTAACTCTTTCGCTCAATATTTGCCCGTATTTTTCGCACTCTCGGCTCTCCCGATGTGCCCGGATTTTCCTGGACCTCGGGAGGCTGGAACGGCATGGGTGACATCAAGCCAAGCCCGTCGTGCCCGGATTATGCAGAGCGAACTTGCGGGGAAGTCAACACCAAGCTCCTAGCAGCACGCAGAATCAGGTCCCGAAAACTTGCGATGAGCATCGTGTATCCACCTCTCCTGCCGCTAACACCCGGACGGGTGAATTGCCTGTGTGCCAAGCCGTCGGTCCCCAGCCACCTACGTGGGTGCCGGATGCACGCGCTCGCAATGTCGGTCCGCAATGCAAGTCTTTCTCGGGGTACTTATATATCGAAGGATGCTGGAGCGCTTGTAGAGCTGTCCCCGGCCTTGGTTGTTTGGACATCCCGTCGAGTCCTTGACAATGAGATCTCATCTGGCCCTCGGCATTGCTGCCTTTCTGGCTCGCGCTCCATTGTCCGCAGCCCTGTATCAGAATGGATCGGTAATTGCACCATGCGATTCCCCAATCTATTGCTACGGCGATATCCTGAAGCAGATTGAGCTGGCGCGGCCCTTTGAGGATTCGAAGACTTTCGTTGACCTGTGAGTCTCACCCATTGTCCAAAAGCCTGACCCGCTGACGATCACCCGGACCCACAATTCGTCCCTTGGATGAAGTGGTCGCAGCTTTCAACAACCTTACAAAACCACTTCAGAACAACACCGCTCTGAATGAGTTTCTCGGAAAGTACTTTGGCAAGGCGGGCTCGGAATTGGAGGCCATCTCACCGGATTTATTGGAGACGCAGCCAGATTTCCTATCAAACGTGAACAGCAGCACGGTCTCCGACTTCATAAGCCAGGTCATTGATATCTGGCCCGACCTCACCAGACGATATGTCGGCGCTGGAAACTGCTCAGGGTGTGTGACTTCTTTCATTCCCGTCAACCGCACGTTTGTTGTTGCTGGTGGTCGCTTCCGCGAGCCTTACTACTGGGACTCATTCTGGATTGTTGAAGGGCTCTTACGGACCAAGGGCTCGTTCACCGAGATTGCGTACAACATCATCGAAAATTTCTTGGATCTCGTCGACCTCTATGGATTTGTGCCTAATGGAGCCCGGAGGTACTACCTGAATCGATCCCAGCCACCTCTGCTTACACAGATGGTCCGTGTGTATCTCGAGCACACCCAAAACACGACAATGTTGAAACGTGCACTTCCTCTCCTTGAGAAGGAATACAATTTCTTTGCGCAGAATCGTACCGTTCAAGTAGAGCGTGGAGGCAAGAACTACTCCTTGTCGCATTACGCCGTTTCCAACAACCAGCCACGACCGGAATCTTACTACGAGGACTATCAAACCGCCACCAATCAGTCGTACTACAACAAGGAAGGCGAAATCTTCAACTCTACCCGCTCGCTCAATGAGACTGAGCTAGCGACTCTTTATGCGAATCTTGCATCCGGTGCAGAAAGCGGCTGGGATTACAGCTCGCGGTGGTTGAAGAACCCGTCAGATGCGGTCACCGACACATACTTCCCTCTCCGGTCCCTGAACACAATGAATATTCTGCCGGTTGACCTGAACTCGATCCTCTACTATAATGAGATCACGATTGCCGGTTTCTACCGCCAGCTCGGCAACTACAGCGCGTCCAGCGCATGGGCCAAGCTTGCAAAAGCAAGAAGTGAGGCCATGACGGCGCTCATGTGGGACGATGAACACTACAGCTACTTCGACTACAACATGGCCTCTGGGGCCAAGAACATTTATGTTCTCGCGGACGACACATCCACTGAAGCCGATCTCGCCGGAGCACCAGCCGGATACCAAGTCGAGTTCTCAGCCGCCCAGTTCTATCCCTTCTGGACTGGTGCTGCGACAGCTTCCATCAAGAAAGATCCTGCCGCAATCCTCCGAGCCTACTCTCGAGTCGCTGCCTCGCTCGACGATAAAGCTGGGGCCATCTCAGCCACAAATTTACTCACCGGCCAGCAATGGGACGAACCGAACGTATGGCCGCCTCTGCAATACATCCTCATCCAAGGTCTCATCAACACGCCCTTAGAGCTCGACGAAGACTCCGACGACAGCACCGCAGACGATTACGCACAAACCCAAGAACTAGCTCTCAAGCTCGCACAACGGTATCTCGATTCCGCGTTTTGCACTTGGCGCGACACGGGCGGCTCGACGCCAGATTTCCCCAAGATCGAAGGTCTGCCGGAAGGTCAGAATGGGATTATTTTCGAAAAGTATAATGATAATGCGACGAATGCAGTTGGAGGGGGTGGTGAGTATGCCGTGGTTGAGGGGTTTGGGTGGTCGAATGGCGTGCTAATTTGGGCGGCGGATGTGTTTGGTCAGAGGTTGCAGACTCCGGAGTGCGGTGATCTGAAGCCCGCGCAGAGCAAGAAAATTAGGAAGAAGAGCGCTGTGGATCTGTCGAGTAGGGATGCGCAGTGGGTTAAGAACTTCAAGTCATGAGAGGCTGACGGGATTGTTAGATAGTCGCTTTTCCAAACAACCAAAAAAATTTCAATCCAAATCTCAGAGGTTTCATAACTTTATCTAGTGCAGTACTAAGCATGGATTTTCACCTGTGCCTCGTCCTTCGCTATCGCCTTCCTACTTATTGCGGCGTAGGATGATTTTCAGCGTCGACACCCGCACGCCACCTATACTTACTCCCCGTATGCCCCGGCAGCGTCCCACTCTGCCCTTTCTTCCCATAAAAATTCTCTCTATAAGTCCCCCCCGGAACCTTATAATCCTCCCAAAACAGTCCTCTCCTCCTCAGCTCAGGGATCAAAAGTTCCGCCACATCCACAAACGTGCCCGGCTTAATCGCATACGCGATATTAAAGCCGTCAACATCTGCTTCCTCGACCCACCGCTCGACTTCGTCGGCGACTTGCGTTGGAGTTCCGACGACTGTTGCCCCAAGTCCGCCGACGGTGATGTGCTTGCCGACGGTGGCTTTGGTCCATTTGGGGATCCCGGGGGAGGATTTAGACCAGGCTTCTACTGCGGAACTGGTTCGGTTATCATAACTGACTTGTTTGTGGACACTGGAGAAGATTTGGCTTACCGAATCGCGTTGCTCTCTACGTGCCTCAACTCTTCCTCATCGCCGTACTTCGCTAAATCGATACCAGTCCATCCACCGAACAACGCCAACGCACCATCGATATCTCCATATTGCGCGTAGTCTTCAAATTTAGCTTTTGCTTCTTCCTCCGTCCGTCCTATCACCGGACATATCAACGCCAAAAACTTGACATCTGAGGGATTCCTCCCAAACTGCGCTTTCGCTAGCTGGCGCACTTCCGCGATGTTTTTTGAGACGACAGAAGGACTATGGCCAGCGACGAAAATCGCCTCGGCGTGCTGAGCTGCGAAGGTTTTTCCAGCTTTGGAGGTCCCGGCTTAGAGGAGGAGAGGTGTCCGTTGAGAGGAGGGTTGACATATATGTAGACCGGGGACGGAGTAATATTTTCCGACGTGATTGATTCCTCGCACCCGAGCTGGGTCGGTGTATATCCCGCGTTCGCGGTCGAGGGTGACTGCGTCGTCGCGCCAGGAGGACTCGAACAGTTTGTACATAACCTGTAAATACTCCTCCGCAACCGCATACCGCTCGTCATGTTCCGGCTGCTCCTTCCGTCCCAGATTCCTAGCTGCAGAATCAAGATACCCAGTCACTATATTCCAGCCTAGCCGTCCTTTTGTTAGATGATCGACGGTGCTGAGGCGGCGCGCGAGGTGGTATGGTTGTTCGTATGTAGTCGCGACAGTGACTCCGAATCCGAGGGACTTTGTTACGGCGGCCATGGCGGGGATTACAGCGAGGGGCTCGTTGACCGGCCATTGCGCACGGCTCTTGATCGCTGGCTCGAGATTGCGTGGGCCTTTGTAGACATCGTAACCACCGAGGACGTCTGCTATGAAGATTCCATGGAACTTTGCACGTTCGAGGAGTTGCGCGAGGGAGGTCCAGTGGTCGACGGAATTGAACTGGGAGGATTCGTCGGAGGGGTGGCGCCAGAGTCCGGGGGACTGGTGGCCGGAACACATTTCTACGAAGGCGTTGAGGATGAGGGACTTCTTTGGGCGGGGGCCATTGGTTTGTGTCATTTTGATGGCTAGAAGTCGACTTTCAAGTGTATGAGGAGTTCAATTGAGGTTTCAAGGGTCGAAGTAATTCAGTGGGTTGGAAATTCGTATTCAGTGAGTTGGGAAGTTGTTTGTTTCAGGGCTCGCGGGCATTGAGTTATGTCATTTCTTCGGAACTGGCTCGATGGGAATCGGAACCCCATATCTGATGTTATACAGGGGACTCGTGGCGCAATACGCGTGGTTGTGGAGAGCGCCATGCCGCATTCTGACAAGCGTGGTTGGCGTGCTAGATTGTCGTTCTCAACACTACGTCGCAACCTCCGCACTCCGAAGACATCATGGAATGGGGCAACCTGCGTCGCAGATAATCCTATGTACCGGAAAGGTGTTTTCTCCCCGCTTATACCCTCACTTACGATTATTCGCGATCTCAACTCACGAATGATCCCGCGCGTTGAAGACCATCGACGAAAGAGGCTCCGAATCACGCAATGCAGCACCGCTATTGCGCTGTGATATTTCTCCGAGATCGCCATTGTTATTCCCATTCCCTTGTCTCGGAACGCCCTTCCCAAGTGAGATCCTGTTGGACAGGCCAATACCTACTCTGAATCCTCCCATGTGAAAGAGATAGGCGTCCCACTCCACGACGGCAAGGGTATCTTGAACAATCCATCAATTTTTGGACTCTTTGAGCTGTCCCAGCCAACCAGCAAGCTCGCCGAGGGGACATAAGCTTGTTCCGATCGGCTAGGCACGTTCCCACAGAATGTCAAGAGTTCCTCGTCTAACCAGATCTCCATTGGGCGTGTATTGTATCATCGGATGTCCGAAGCAGGGTTGCCGACATGAAGGAACAAAAACTTGGCTCATTGATTCCTAGCTTCCATTCGACATTTTCCCGGACGATTGTGCCATTGTCTTATCGGAATAGACGCCGATCTCGGTACTGGAGTGCATATGATCTTTAAGGCGGGAGCATCTTGCTCGTCGTTTTGTGGTACGTGGAATCTGAGAACCTTTGTATCGGGAACATGGCTACGAAAATGTGGGCTCGTGCTGCGTCCGATGATGCGGTTCAACCACCGCTGTCGCAGGAGGTTGGGTATATTGTTGTCGTGGTTATTGGGCTTGTGATTGCTGTCAGTGCGTTATACACTTTTTTCTTTCCTATTGACGATTGAGGTACTGATGCAAACAGCGATGGTGTTCGTCACGAAGTTACTCAAACGAACGGTGGGCGAGGATAACAAAAAGACGGAAATGTAAAGCCCATAATCGCACAAGGACTGACACCCTGGACTAACTTGTACTGCCTAGGTTTATGACCGCCAACAGAAGTGTTCGGCCTGGACTCACGGCCTCCGCTGTAGTATCGGTATGTGTTTTCAGCCTTCCGTGTGACGCCACACCATAATGACCATCCACAGTCTTGGCTTTGGAGCACCGCAATGCTGGGGTCTACTCTAGTAGGTTACACAATGGCGTCTCCGGACCATTCTGGTTTGCGGCCGGATGCAGCCCCATGATTGTCTTCTTCGCCGTCCTGGGCATCTCATGCAAGCGGAAGATACCCGAAGCGCATACCCTCCTTGAAATTGTTCGCATTCGATACGGCACCACCGCGCACATTGTCTACATGTTCCTTTGCTTGGTCAACAACTTGTTTGCTGTGGCGAACATGCTCTTGGGAGCTTCTGCGGCTATAACCGCAATGTTAGTGCGCATCTGATACTTGCAGACAAGTGCTGATATCTCCAGGACCGGCATGCACATCATCGCAGCCACCTTTCTCCTTCCCGTCGGCGTCGCCCTATACACCTTCGTAGGTGGCATTAAAGCAACCTTCCTCACCGACTACGTCCACACATTCACAATCCTCATCATCCTGTGCTACTTCTCCATCAAAACCTTCACTACCGACGAAGTCGGCTCTCTCCAAAACCTCTTCGACCTTGTCCAAGCCGCCGGCGTCCGAAGCCCTGTCTCAGGGAACGAGCAAGGATCGTATCTTACCATGACTTCCAAAGGCGGTATTCTGTTTGGGATTTTGCATATTTGCGCGAACTTTGGATTAGTCATTATGGATACGAGCTTCTTTATTAAGGCGTTTTCCGCGAGTCCGAAGGCGGTGGTTCCGGGGTATGTTATAGGGGGTATTGCTTATTTTGCGATTCCTTGGTGTATGGGCACGCTCGCGAGTTCGGTAGTGTTGGGATTGGAGAATAATCCTATTTTTCCTACGTATCCCCGTGTAGGTCCGTATCTTAGCCACCTCCGGCCGATTCTGATCTTTTGGTAGCGTATGACCTCTGCAGAGGTATCTTCTGGACTCGTACTGCCATACTTTGCAATTACCATTGCTGGGAGGGGTGGCGCGGCAGGTATACTACTCATTACGTTCATGGCTGTTACCTCGACGCTATCCGCGCAGGTTATCGCTGTCAGCTCGATTATCAGCTTCGACATGTATCGCACATACGGTAACCGCAACGCCACAGACGCGGACGTGATTCGATGGAGCCATTACAGAGTCATATTCTTTGCGCTATTCGCTAGCGCATTCAGCACGATGCTGCATTACGTCGGGGTTGATCTAGGGTGGACTCTTTACATGCTCGGTGAGCTAGATGCTTACAGCATTATGAAGTGAACCATTGACTCAGAACCAACCAGGTGTCCTCACATGCCCAGGCATCTTCCCAACCACATTCACCATCCTCTGGCGCCGTCAATCCAAAGCCGCAGCCACCATATCCCCCCTCCTCGGCATGGCAACCGGTATTGGCGTCTGGCTCGGTTCAGCCTACGGTCTCTATGGAGAAGTCACTATCGCGACCACGGGCGCCACACTCCCGTGTGTTTATGGTACCGTTGCGTCTGCGGTTTCGCCTCTTCCGTACTCGGTCATTATTACGCTGTTTAAGCCTGAGAACTTCGACTGGGCGGATTTCCGGAACGAGAGACTTGCATTCAAAGTTGATGGTCAGACGCATAGGAGGGGATTGACAGGTGGTGCTTCGGTGAATGATGTTGTGGAAGAGGAGCTGGCGGAGGGACATGAGCATTCACAGCCCGTGTTGAAAAGGTGGGGACGTATTGCGGCGATTTGGGCCGCGGCGACTTTTTGGGGCATTGGGTGCTTTGGCCGTTGCCGATGTATGCTTCGAAGTATCTTTTTGGGAAGGGGGTAAGTCGTGGTCTGATTCTTCTTTTGGGTAGCGGTTGACTTGATTGCAGTTCTTCGTGGCGTGGATGGTGGCTGGCTTGATTTGGTTGTGGATCACGTTGTTTATTGTGGGTTTCTATCCTATCATTGATGGGTATAGGCAGATTTTGGATGTTTGGGATGCTGTTAGGACTAGCAGCAGGGGAAAAGGGAGTGGGGAGGATAGCGGTAGTGGGGACGCAACACCGGTCCAGACAGTAGCCGAGGGGAAAGGGTTGTGATTCCCACCCAGCAGCGCATATGTGCTGAACAGAACTGATCTGAACCATCCAAAAAAACTCCTCCTCCGTCTCTCAAAAGCTTCGGCCAGCGATAATTTCGGTTGATAGCCACGATCAAATGACCTTTCAATAAGTACCCGGAATGATGCTCAGCAAGCCTCCATCAGTGACAAGAACATTTCCATTCACATAACCCCCAGCCTTCGAACAAAGGAACAGAGCCGCCCCTGCCATATCCTCCACAGTACCAGACCGTTTTGCTGGGACGTAGTATTTTGGATCCGCCGCTCCCTGCAATGCTCCCGTCATTTCAGATGGATATACTAGTCAAACACAGTCAGCAAATCTTCAATCGCCACGGAATCGGAAATCCTCACATCCCGGAGCAAGTATATTACTCCTGATCCCAAACGGCACCAAACTGGTTGCAAACATCTTCATCAAATGCGTCGTCGCCGCCTTACTACAATTATACGCATACCCCGCATTACTCAACCTATTAAACCCGCCAATCGAACTCGTCGCAATAACCTGGCTCTTTTGACTTACATTACCCTTCTTATTCCCTGCGTCGAGGAGTTCGAGGAAGACGACCACGGTGAAGAATACGCCGGTGGTGTTGACGGCGAAGGTGGAGGTGAAGTCGTCGGAGGGACATTTCCAGAGGGAGGAGCGGAGTTGGGAGATTGTGGGGTGGGCGGAGAGGGGTTGAGGGACGGGGCCGTTCATGCCGGAGTTGGCGATTAGGACGTTGATGTAGCCGGTATGGGAGGCGATGGAGGTGACTATCCGGTCAAGGTCGGACCGGGAGGTTACATCGCCGCGGAGGGGAATGATGTTGCCGTGTTTCTTGAAAAATCATTACCAAATTCGGGTTGTGCCAAGAGATGCTTGCGTTGCCGTCAATTTATCGAGCCTGGGAATGAATGACTACTCTTGGCTCCCAAAGCAAGTTTGAGTGGGCAAAGCCGCAATAAGAAGGCTTGACCTACAGCTTCTTCGGCAGCTTTCTTTAGGACTTCTTCTCTTCTGCCAATAATGTAGACCGTGGCGCCATTTGCTTCGAGAGCTTTTGCCATCATGAGCCCGATGCCTAGTCTCGTGAGCTACTCGTGCGGTTGCTGGAATCAGCACGGGCCGCTAACCAGTGCCGCCTCCAGTAACGACGGCCACCAAACCCTTCACACCAAAGAGATCCGCTGCATCAATTGACTCGGACATTCTTTCCACAAATAACAGGGTAGGTGGGAATTGCCAACAAGGTTCGAGGCGGAGGAAGTCGTCGTAATTTGAATATATCTACGAGAGTACGAGGCCCCGGGTGCGGCGCTTCGCCTACGGTTTCGGAAGCTTTAGCGTGGGAAGTCGGGTTGTAAGTACTGGATATGTATAGCTCCGAAGATGCAAGTTTTGTTCTAGGGTTGTATATAAACACATTTTGAGCGGCTAAAGCGTAAGGATATAGCCGGAGTGATGTGGACCAATATTTCTCCTTTGGGTCTAGTTTCTATCCGGACTTGCTCTTTCTGCGTGGACTGCCGTTCTAGATTTCTCCGTAAATTCAGAAAACTTCGAACGATGATTTGAGTCCCTGGGCGGTCATAACCTCGGTGCGTTTCGGTCACATTCGTCTCCAAAAATTGACTTCCAAGACTTGGAGAGTTCTGCTTCAAGGATCTTACACGAGATAGACAAAATTTCATGTACGGTAGTCCAGGAAACAAAAGAAAACTTGGTTGACTTTGGATAGGGAACAAATAAAGCCCTCCCATGGCACTTGATATTGATTTCAACCCCCAATCAATTACTTGATGAACACCTTAGGACTTCGTTCTATTGCGACTCCGGCTGGTCGTTTCGTCATGAAGATAGATTTCCCTTCCAACATGCTATACCTCGATGCTCGGACACCAATAGGTCGTCGTGCATGTATAGCGGTCTCCCTCATATGTGATCCCAAACGTTGTACTCCCATCCTTGAAGCACACCAGATTCTCATTTCCGAGTGTCGCATCCCCCGCAATCTGGCTCTTGGGCAACGAAGCCGCCCCAGCGCTAATATTTGTTGTGAGAGTTCCCTCGGTTCCTAAACGTACGGTGCGTCTAGTTCCCTCCCATTTTGGTCGATATCCGCTGAGCAGCGCGAGTACGTCAGGCTTCGCTGTCGTGGCGCCGGCTTTGACTGGGCCGTTCCGGAAGAGTGCCGCAGCCGTGACGGTGAATTCATCGGGCTCGCAGACACCGATCGGGCACTCGTTCGGTTCGCATTTGAGGAGGTAGATGTTCTTTTTTGACCCAGCGGGCGCCGCAAGAGTGGATGAGAGAAGCAGCGATAGGGCGCAAAGAACGGTGGTAGTTTTGAACATCATCGTAGCTGATAGTGTGTGGTGAACGACTCGAAAATTGTGCCCTGTCGATAATCAGATCGGTGGGAGTCTTATAAGGCTTGAGGGATGTCGCTTGCGTGACATCGGGCCATACCCTTGCCACCATACTCGTATGAAGTAATTTAGGTTGATTATCATCCCCACAACCACTAGATCGGTAGCGTCACCTCATATACACAACATAGTGGGTGTATATTAAAATCCCCCGCCAACACGTGCTATCGGTACAAAAACCGAGGAAACTAGTTAAAACATGACCACTCCATTAGTCGACACGCTAATTCCATTGGCGCCTGATCCATATCTGGGACGCACCTTGGTCCTAATAAAGACGGACAAGGCCATGCCTACAACCACAAGACGCGTGTAATCGGATGGGCCGAGCCGAATCGAAATCGTGGCATTTCCTTCAGTTCGGTTCGGTAATGAAGTCGGTGTTTGAACTGCGCCCAAGATAGCAGCTCGGTTCATTTACACTTTTAGTCGGACAATAGGCATATTTCCCAGTGGAAAAATGGATGCGACCTCTTCACTGCAGTAATCCCGAGAAAATTTCCACTTCGATACAGGGCCTCTATCTGCAGAATTCTTGAAAGTATAATTGGTTGCTCTCCGAGCGTACAATTGAATAGGATTTCAAGTCGGAATTCGTTGCGTATATCACCGTTGCCGTAACTGTCTTCGATCATTTTGTTGCCTTAGATAAGATTGTAATGGCCTTCGGAATTTTTGACAGCCCTTGTAGCTGTCGCAAACATGTTTCAATCTATTCGACCAAGGCATGATGCTTCCTCAGCAAAGACGTCTCTGGTCAATGAAAAGGACATCAGGGCATAGAGAAATCCTTCACGGATGAACCCTGCGACATGCGATTTCAGCGCACGTTGACCTTTGCAAAGCATGGGAAGCAAACGGTGGAGTTTGTGAATACTAAAATTCAATTTACGCCGGACTAGTTATTTGTGTCCTATAAGAATTCACGGTTCGTATCTCCCCAACAAGTCCATGCGCCCAGAATCTTTATATATTCACCTTCGTGGGAAGACGAAAAACCAATTTGACGATCCTTTTCTAGATGCCGAAGCCAAAGGCCGAAGAACGGGTGCTATCTCGGTTAATGTGCTCAGAATACCAAATTCGTAGGGCGGGCCACTACATGGGCTCACATATCACCCATTCGCTTCAAGACAGACGCTTGGGAAGGGCACTGATGGCGCACGATTTCACCAACCAATGCCACGAAACTATGCCCACCTTGAAGTGTTCAATTCCAAGTCTTACTCATGGCCCAAATTACTACCCCAACGAATCCCATCGCCAGAACTGCCAGCCCACCAATATAACACCACAACACACACTCCACGTTATCATCAAAGTCGAAGTCAACCATTCTCCTTGCGAGCACCATTCCTGTAACGAATAGCCACCGCCCACCCATTCGCGCTTGATTGCCTAGCCGACGCCGGAAATGCCTCAAAATCTCCCATCCCCATTCCCAAAGTCGAGCAAAAGGAACCCACCGAGGTTCTCGCTCTCGCTCAAGGCTTATAAAATGGCTCTGCACATCATCGTATGATATTTCCTCGTCCTCCTGCTCCTCTAGCAGACGTTGTGCCTCGAATTCATCGGGGGTAGGCCATGCGGTACTTCCAGTCTCACGTTCGCGGGCAAATGTGAGAGCAACAAAGTTACGGGCAGCCTCACAGCGAGTCTGCTCCGGCGAGGTAGGTGATGGCCGGCTATTGCATGATGAAGATGACGAAGACGAGAGGTGGGAATAAGGGGGTCCCGCCTGGCCCGATGAGACAGGTAGTGTGTGGCTTTTCATGTCTGCCTGCGCTGTGCGACCGTCTATAGGAACGCTAGGTTGGGAATCTTTGGTCGCCAGAGGAGCTAGCGCTTGCGTGGAGAACAGTAGTTCTAGCAAAGTTTGTGCTTCTATATCGTGCTCTAGGTCAGTTGATAGAGTGGAGTTAGAGCCGAAGTGCCCCGAAGTCCAGAAACAGTTTTGTGAGGTTCATGGTGGTGGAGTAGTTGGGTTAGAGTGAGGAATTCTCTGGGGTGACTGAGTATAATGCATAAATAAGGGTGACATACGGAAGTCCGGCATTGTGAGAGAGCAAACGAGAAACCGTCACCCATATTCACTTGACACAACAAATCTAAGTTTCTTTCATGTGATTGAGAGCTATGATGGTGCAAGCTCGGAATGCAGTTGATGTTCCCAGATATTACAAACTCACAACCCTAACAAAGTTCAGTAGTTTGTCATGGGTTGAGTCAAATACACCCTAACTAACAAAACCGATTCGGCATGACCGAGTAATGGGACTCATGAATGAATAATATATTATGACTTACCGAACTTGAAGTTCTATTCCCAGGTTTCATACGACTCCTTGTAGGAACCAACGAGTTAGTTCCAGATTATATGCAGAAGTCTCACTCTTACAACCCATTTGAATTTACATGATTTCCAACAGTGGAACGATAAACATTGACTGAAGAACTGCGAGCATATGAAAGACCATAACTTTATTCAGTTATTCGGCAAGAATACGATGAAGAAGGCGACTAAATCAATAGAAAACCCACATAGGTCATCGTTACATGTTATCATTATCTCCTTCGGCTCCTTTCAGCATATAGCAATCTCTGTCAAATAACACGCTACCTCGGACCCTACGCCACTGACTGAGACATCAACCATCAACCTCAGTATCTCAAACTCATGCCGGAGGTTGCGGTCCAAACGGTTCCCAAAGCCATACAGCAGTTTCCTTAACCTTTATTTGCTCCTCTGGATCAACTTCGGACGGTTCCCAACATACTTCTTCCATTCGTGAACTCAGAACTTTGTTGACGAAAGCTAGGAAAGTTCCGTCGAATTGATTCCACTTCCTCTTGAACTCCACCACGAGGGTTTCGAGTAGCTGGATGTCTTCCCTTTCCTCGTCGTGGATCTCATGGATCTCTCTACCGGAAATTGCTTCCGGGCAATGATAGCCGTCAATTTCGTGAATGAAGAGTTCGCAGCAAGTATGAGTAAGCTGCAAACGACTGAACACCAGGATCCGGATAGCTGCTCGCCTCATCCAAGGATACCCTATATGAGCTTTGTTCACCATGTTTAGAAGCCACTCGAAAGCCATATCTAGTTTATGTTGCTCCTGGCTCAACAACTCAGGACCAGGGCCCTTTTCTCTCAGTATGGATACAAGAGCTTTTGTGAATGCAAAACAACCCTCGAAGGAACAGGGGCAGTTGCAGCTGTCTTGGACTTCTGATTGAAGCACACGAGAGATCAACTCTCGCAGAATCCTAGAAGGGTTATCCCAAATCATCCCAGAAGGCGTACCCCAACCTGTTTCGCCCCACCGTAGTCCAAATAGGTAAGCGGTGGAAACCCGGTGTGCGGGATGTATCCACTTGACGCTCGCCCCTTTATTTAGGAACCATTCAACCAGCTCCCGTGCAACACCAAACTGAAGATTTCAAGTTGGTACCAAAGGGCGATGTCTATGTTACGACATCCCGCACTCCACAAGGCCTCAGCCGCAACAACTCTCAAATGTGGCGCGAGATATAGGTTCTCAGTATGTGTGTGGCCGCTTTGTTCTGATGAAAATTCAGTGCTTGCGTCTGTGGTCTCCGAGCCTATCATAGGGCGTTTCGGAAAACCTTGCTTTGTCAAAGCTTCAGCAAGATATTGGAAAGCCTCTTCAAAGTTCCATTGGCAGGCGAGGTCACAGTCGTCTCGGGAGACATGATATCCGGCCTGGATCAAATGATTGAAGGACGCGGTGCACTTGATCTCTATTGCCCATTCCATAGGTTCAGATAGCTCCATTCTTGTCCATTGCGATCGGGTTGACAGTAGAAGCTTTAGACCCTCTGGCCATATCGCTGCGAACCTGAGGTGTCTCTTCATTGTGACAGTTTGACTTAGAGAAGACACTTCAATGTTTTCTGTAGGCAGCTGAGATATTAAGTGTACTAGATGTGTCTCGGACTGTTGTAGAGTGGCAGAGGTTAGGGGGTCTTCCTCGTCAAAGCCCGTCACTGATTTAGATTGGAAGAGCAAAGAGTTTTGGAAATAAGCTGCGCCGCACGGGGACTCCAATAACCAACTTTACTCGACACATCCCAGGCATTAGTGCGCTCCGCCAAAAGGTTCGTCACTGGTTGGAAGTGGACACTGTTTTCCGTGAATATGTGGTTTACGAAACCCACGATCGGCAGGCTTGCAGTCTCTCAGTAACCTTCTTGAAATCATAGAATGCTTTTCATACTCCCCAAAGCTATCTCGTTCGTTACAGGGCACTCCATTGACAAGGAGTGCATTCGGGAAAGCAGATGCATGATCCCCGGTCATGAGATTCCAAAAGCAAAGGCGTGAAACCAAATGGCAGGCTATCTTTGAATCATTAAAACTGACTCATAAGGGTATATCTGATTGCAACATACATGTAGTATAGTTTGGCCGCCCTCATTGACGTCCCATGGTCTCGTGAGATTTCGCTCAAAACTCGATGTGATATCCAAGAGTCCTTGTTCGACATCATCACTGGTTATTTTGTTCTCATATAGAAGCTTTACCAATGGCCGGAATGCCGGCGAATCCGACGATACCACTGCTCTCATTCTAAGCGTAGGATGAACCGTCGTCCACCCCGCCCTCCACCCTCGTACAATTCCAGCTCTTACACAAAGCCCAATTAATCGAGTGCAAATGGTGAATTCAGCTTATATCATATGAGAGCAATTCGTGTGTGAAAATAGTGGACATGATTTAACGTGTTTCGAGGTTTTCTGCGACGAAATTGACAGATACTGCCCGGGAATACGCCATTGTTGCTTTCGCGACACCACAGCGAAGGCGCATATGCATGCGGCCCCGGAAGTTTCATCAAAGCCACGAGTGCTCTTCTTGTATTTCCGGAGATTTCGCTTGAAGGCGGGTACAATTTGTTGATAAGTGTCGAGGAATCCTGAATGACTCCGGGTGAAAAATCGGCGGGGGTCTTCGTATGGTCCGAGTGGATAAGCTAAATTATATTAGCCTAGATCAAGTGTATGGAAACCTGTAATACTAAGCGCTCCATGGTGTGAGTGGGGGTTTCGAGTTGCGAAGAGAGGTGTGCGGACTGATTCGATATGTGTGCGGTAAGTGTAGTGGTTTGCTCCCGCTGACCGGCAGTCACATCTTTTATTTGACTTTGGATGTACTCAAGTGACTGGTCATGTGAACGTATGTTGCTCTGGATGCGCTCGTTCTGGGTTACCAAGGCGCCCACAGAAGAAATAATGGCTTCGAAGTGGCGACAGTCGAGGTCGCTTTGAACGAAAGCATTAGTTACGACAAGATCAGGTCATAAATATGTACATCATGCTTACATGCCTAACAGGTGCAGTGCTACTTGGAGATTGTTCAGCGACCGATCCACCGCATCCTGTAGACTCGAAAGCGTTTCCTTTTTGAAAGGCCACAGAAGTCGTTTCTTGACCAATCTTGCTTTGTCCTCCAAAGATTCCGGAAGAGTGGTCTCGCTACACTTCCGTGACATGTGGTCCAGGGATTTCAAATCGGCAAGGCATTCCGTCAGAGTACTCTGTAACTCCTCCAACACCTCGTCGTCGTCACTTTCAAACTTCTGCTTAAGCTTCTCGACGGCGTTAAGGGTACTAGACAGGATATCCACGCGCCGTAATACTGCGAAAACCTCCTCACTCCAATCCTTAAACTGGTAATAATACTGTATTAGGACTTGGCAGACTTGTATTCCGAGGGACGTAATGCCGACCGCGGTGCCGGCCACAGAGAAGGGATCAGCCATATCGATGGATGATGGATGGTATCACGGAAGCATGGCGGGATAGCTCATTCCATCTTACATCCTCCCGAGAGTCTATGTAATCCAGGAAATGGAAGGGAATGCGAGAGTCTGGGAGTTGGAACCCCGAAGACTGAATGTGAGTGAAATGAGGCGTACGAGGCTGGCCAATAGGAACGACGAAGGCGCAGCCTTGCAGCAAGGCTGCGCCCTCCCCTGCAATGCGGCACGTCTTTCATCGAAAGAAACGAATAAGATCGTAATTCCGACATCTGCCTAATCTAATGAGCTGATAATAGCGATGCCACCGGTGAAGGGGGACAGTTTTCTGCCATCCTCCTTCTCTGTCCTCACTGCGGCTCGAGTATCCCGCATTTATGGGCACCTTAACACGCAATCTCATCCTGAAAAGCGATGGGTTTGTAAATTAGCTCATGCAAAATATTCCGTTTTACTCTGACACGTCGAGCAGAGGGTTCCTCTCTTTACCTCCGTTTATAAGCCCTTTCCTTCCTCATTAAATTATAATCAACCAAGAGCACTCCTCAGACTCGAAAGATGTAACCCGAGTCATCTTCTCCCAATCCAGGCACGAAGATCAACATCTCTCCGTAACACGAATGCTACCGTCTCTCCGGCGGGTCAGCCAAATCTTGCGCCTGTATATACTGCCCATTCTAAACCGGAGCCGCAGCAGCCGGTTTCCTCGTATTAAGCTCCGGATGATCTACCTGCTCCATCTGCTGTTGCTGCTGAACTTGAGCATGTCTCTTAGTCAGGTTTCCCATCCAAAAGGCAACTCCAATCAATCCAGCCAACAAGAGCACGCCGAGCGAAACGCTGACACCACTCCCAGCTTTGGCACTGGTGTTGAGACCGCCGCCCCCTCCGCCGTTGTTCTCGTCTGATGACCCCGTTGTTTGAGAGGGGGCGGTAGAAAAGGTGGATGAGCCCGTGGGACGAGAAGTCGCGAGGCTGGCGACCGAATATCGGGATAAGGCTGTAGTGGAGAAGAACGAAGACGTAGGCCTCAACGTCTGGATCTGAGAGAAGATAGTCGACTCTGGAGGAGACGCAAAGCCGCTGAACGACGAGGCCTGTCGGTTTTCAAGACGATCTCCGCTTATGGCGTCGATTGGGACTCCAACGGCTACGGGAAATAAGTTGAAATCCATCGCAGCTTGGAGAGATTCCGGACTTACCGTCGCAGAGCTGGCGGAGGTAGTCCTTCCCCTCAAGTAGCTGAGTGATTCCGCACGAGCCTTCCATGCATCACATTAGGCGGGGAATGTAGGCGCATTTGGAGCATGCGCATTAGATGTCGGTGGGTTCGCAATGCGCGTGGGTGATTTCGACACATTATTGCTATCGTATGTTGTAAGCGTGGTATTCGACGTGATTATTTGAATCGCGAATATACCGCGCAGTCAGGTAAGAACGCCTGCATCTTTACGGTTGATAGTATCACAAAGGAAGTTGAGATGCGAGACGACATGCGGGCGGCCAGGTTTCTCATTAAAAGAGCTACGCAAGCCACACAATATCAGATGAAGCCTTGTGGTAGTTCTATATCGCAAGGCACCGTTTTCCAATTCGTTCTACCGACATTAGTATTTGGCTCTCGGTTAATTGGAAAACCGGGAAATAAATCGCGTCCTACCAAAACACGCGTATACGCGTTCATAACAACATTGAAATACCACCATTTTATTACTAATTTTCCCATACTAAATTAACTAAATAAATGATTGTATTCTAATTAACGATGCCTAAAAGAATATCCTTTGCAACACTACCACGCAACCTTGTACTAAACCTAGAAGATGTACCGCCCCACGCGCAGCTAGAGACCCCCTAACGCTCTGCCATTCTTGCAGTGTACTACTTCTGCAAGCAGCAGAAGTTGCTATGCGATTTTAAGAGCATTACCTCTGTTTTTGGCATCCTAAAAACGACTGCTAGCAGGGTCCTAGCATCAGGGAGATGTTGACGTCTCCATTACGATCCAATTGCCCCTAAGACCCGCGGAGGTCTCCGCGAGCTTACAGCCTCCAATGCTAACGCAATAGCTTTATATATTATAAAAGCTCCTTTTAAAGAGAAGAGTAACCCCTAGGAGGACCTAGCAGAGAGGGCTAGGGTAGTGAAGAAGTATAATCACGAGAAAGGGAAGGAAAATATCTAATTCTACTTAACGATGATTTAAAAGCATGTGACTAAGGAGACTAGTATAAAGACCTATAGGGCAGTCGTTAAAGAGAAACACACTCTAAAACAGCTAGAGAACTAGAATATCTATTTAGACACGTAATTAAGGCTCTAGCTAGGGCTAAAGGACTAGAGGAACGTCTTATAGTGTAATGAACTACACTACATGACAGGACCTAGATATTAGCAGCATGTCAAGAGGTTGCCAGGGGACGATGCTAAATACGATCTATCCAATATCTAGTACGAGAAGGACGCTAAACCTGACCCTAAGATGCAGAAGCACTTCCATGTGTACTGTGTTTTAGGGTATGATTTTGCCTTTGCAATACTATATAATGCTAGGAACAAGAATAGGAAAATGAACACTAAAACCTATACTAAGGTCATCCTACTAGCTCTTAAATCTAAGCTTCTCTAGCGTGGAGGAGAGTGGGTTCTCTAGCAGGACTATGATTTAGCTTATATCTTAAAGGCTACTCTAAGGTGGTTAGATCGCAATAGGATACTATATATTCTGTCGTCTTTAAAATCTCTAGATATGAGCATTATAGAGACCTAGGCATTATTAATCAAGCGCAAATTCTATACTAGAAGGTGCGCATCTGAAGCCTAGGGTATGAAGAGGTTCTATGAGGTGTGGAACAATCTAGGGAGAGAGAAGATTAATCGCTCCATAGATGGCTACCTAAATCGACTCAGGAGGATCTAAAGGAAATATCAGGGCAAGATGTTGAAATATTAGTTGATTATTTAGAATACAAGCATTTTACCAGTGTAAAATAACGATTTTTTTAATACTAATTGTCGTGGTTTTGCATTGAGTTGGTGTGGTGGGCTCGCGATTTATTTCCCGGTTTTCCAATTAACCGAGAGTTTGGCCCCCAGTGCCAGCCGACTGTTCGTAGCGGTTCCATGTCGCGAGTTTCGAATTCCAGGTAGGGCTAGCGTTCATCGTCCTGGAAGAGCAACATAAGGGAAAAAGTAAGTCCTCTTAAGCAGCCACAAGGAAGTATAGCTTCCTCGTGATTGCTAGATGAGGGCCCTTGGCTTCAAGATTTATCGAGTGCGTTGGGATCAAGCTAGCTGGCTTTACTGGTCTTCGGGTTAGGACAGGTATGACGAGTGGAAGAATTGTCATATTTGTTCTACCACGCTTTACCGGATCCGGAAACGCTCGCCACTACGTCATAATTAGTTGAATGTCTGCCATCGATATTTGCCTTTTGCGCTCTGCAAATCCCCATCTACAACACACATTCCCATCTCCGCCCTCAAATAATTCTTTTCCCCAAATCCCTCACGCATCAAAAAACCCAAACTCCGCTGCAATGGCTAAGACATCCGATCTTCGCGCCGAGAAGCTGTTCTCTGTCAAGGACTACGTCTGCGTGGTCACTGGCGGAGGGTCAGGAATCGGATTAATGTCTGCGCAGGCCCTCGCTGCAAATGGTGAGCATGTTTTTGAACCATGACGAAAGATGTGTCTAGGATTGGCTGACCAATAATATCAGGCGCCAAGGTCTATATCACGGGACGACGTAGGTTATTTCCGTTATCAAAATTTCGTATGAGGAGGTATTCACTCCTTCTCTAGGGAATGAAGCTCTTGGTAAAGCCGCGGATTTCCATGGACCTACTGAAGGAGGCCAGATCATTCCGTAAGTCGTTCATCCGCCAAGGCCCGAATGACATATAACTGACACTGAGACTGCATAGAATCGGACCGTGCGATGTAACCAAGAAAGCCGACCTTGAAAGGTTGCACGACGAGCTCGCATCAAAGGAGAAGCACATCAACCTTCTCATCTGCGCCGCCGGAATATCCGGCACCAAAGCCGAACCCGATCAAGAAAAAGCCACCTCCATGAAGGACAAGCTCTGGAAGAACGAGACCTTTCAGCAGTGGAGCGAGACATACAACACCGATGTCAGTTCTGTCTACTTCACGACCGTTGCCCTGCTTCCGCTGCTCCAAGCCGGTACTGAAATCTACGGCCATCTGTCGGCTTCCGTAATCGTCATCTCAAGTATGTCGGGCATCATGCGCGAATCGCAAGGCCACTTCTCGTACAACGCGGCGAAAGGAGGGACTGTTCATCTGACGAAGCTCATGTCCGCTGAGTTCCAGAAAATTCGTGTTCGGGTTAATAGTATCGCACCGGGGTACTTTCCGAGCGAGATGACGACAAAGGAGAGTGGGAATGACCAGAAGAGTCAGCTTCCTAATGAGAAGGTTCAGGAGAAGGGACATGTGCCTATGGGGAGGGCTGGAAGCGACGGGGAAATGGCGCAGGCAGTGCTGTTCTTGACCAAGAACTCCTACGTCAATGGAGAGATCATTGCGGTTGATGGCGGTGTGCTGAATGTTGTTTCTGGAAGGTAGATACGTGAGTTAATGTTCGCGGCGACGATATCGAGGACATGGTTGTATGATGGAGTTCAGAGGCGAATGAATGGCGAAGGAAGATGGACTAGACAGGGATCCTTCGTGCAAAGGCAGCCGAGGTTCTCAAAATCAACATTAACTGGCCTACAAAGAATCTAAGATGCGACGCTATAACCGTCACGGATCGTTGTTGTTGGACCCGCGGGAAATGGGGGCAGCGGTCACGGACATGTGAGTGTTCCAAATCAGGACTCGGGGCCCCACTTTTCTTCGCCAGGCTTCATTCTGGGGCGACGTTGCTCTCCTCGCACTCACTGCATCCAACCTTCGACACTATTCCCGACATCGCAAGCTCCCGTGAGTGGGCTCAAAATCCCCTACCCCAATTTCCATCCTTGCAGCGCTTAGGAGCAGGCTGCACATTTGTGCCATAACCGCCGCGAATGTCGGTCCATTGACGTGCGGCGCATGCCCGTCAACATGAACAGAGGGCCAAAACAGAAACCTGACCTCTCGGATAGGACAGTGGCAGACTCACTCGATGTGCCACAAATGGTATTCGTCACCATGAGTTGAATGGTCCTATTCGAATATCAATATCTTGCTTGTCACGAACCACTTTGGAGCAACTTTTCGGACTTCCTTTGCCCCTGGGTTTCAACGGCAGGGTCTTATCCCGCTACAGGATCATCGCTTGTAGGAGCTTCATTACAGATGACCCGGATGGACTTTGCTCGTCTTTCGATGCATATGCAGCCATGGATGGAATCGCAGTTCCAGACCTGGACGGAACGCATCCGACAGAGCTCGCTGGTTGGAGGTGCGTGTGCATGAGCAATCAAACGCGAGAACGCAGTGATCAATCGAGGTTCGCGCGGCTCACAGAAGACTTGTTTTGATAGCGTTGCTTCTCCAACTGCGCCCTATGGGTGGCTTACGGACCGAACCGAACCGAATGCTTACCGCCGAACCTTTATTGCACCCCTCCATGGCTCGACATGATTCAGGAAGGCCTTCACTGGTCTGTTATCACGTCTTGAAAAACTACAGTTTCTGCTGATGTACACTCACGCGCTCGTCCAGCTAGAGCCCGCCTTGCTCTTTGCGGCCAACACAAAGAAGTTCGCCTTGCACGAACACCACGCCGCATCGCTACTTCTCGTGATGGCCAGGCGATATGAACTCTGTGCCACAGCACGCTCCCAAGTCAAAATGACCGAGGGCGAATAATGCCCGACATCGGCGTACTGCCAGGGTTCGCTTGTAACTGTTTGGTCGGCTCGCTTTCGAGCCCAACCACTAACGCTTGCTCCTACTTCGTGGTTCAGGGTGGCATACCAATTCTCTCACCATGAAAGCTCATATTTACACAGCGAGAAGCAGCCCGAATGCTTGTTCTCAGTCAAGCTCCATCAAGATTTCTCTCAGAGGTAGCACGCTTACGGGCGACGGTATCGTTCCTCGTTCGTGGCGTGTGGTCATGTGGTCAGCCATCGACCAATAACATCGCCGCAACCCCCCTGTCGTCAGATATGTATATACGCCCCTCGGACTTTGCAAGACAACATCTGGCCTCTGCACCTCGATCAACGTTATGTTTCACGCTGTGCCGCAATAACGGCCCAGAATGCCTTGCCATCGGCGAAGCAAAGGACATGAAAGGAAGACCGTCCACGCCGCAAAGCAAGACCCTCTCTGGAGCCCACGAGTAGATTAAGCATATCTGCAAATCTCCGGTCCTTATTGACCCCATTCCCAGACCTCGTCACTGGAAAACCACGCCAGGAAACCCCCAGAGTTTCTCTTCCTTCGCTGCTCCTGCTGTGTTGCTAGGATTCCAAATTGCGATGAGCTCGAATTCGTCGTCGTCGACGCTGGAGCTTGTCGCTGCAAATGCAAGTCAGCCATTATTGAATGTCTGCATCAGTTTTGCGATCCTGGAAACTTTTTTTATTGTTGCTTTTCTCTTCTCTTGGTATTTCAACAAAGGCTGCACTAATACCAGCCACGCTGTCCTCTACTTTGTCGTCCTCGGCTACATCTTCTGTATAGCGGGTACCATAACCGGCGTTCGTGCGTAACCCTCTACCTCAACCTTTACATGTCTTCTAACCTGCATACAGTCCACATCACACTTGGAGGCGCCGGATACCATGCCAACACCGTGCATCCCAAGATTGTCCGCACCATGCTTCGGATCATGCGAGCCCACGAAATCATCTATGCGCTCTCGATCCCCTTCCCAAAGCTCGCGATCCTCTGTCTCTACTTTCGACTCTTCACATCAAAAGCCTGCCACCACATTCTCTATACCACCGGCTTTGTAATACTTGCGACCTGTATCTTTTCTTTCGTTTCGACCTTCGCAAACTGCCGTCCGTTTGCATATTACTGGGATAGAAGGATTCAAGGCCACTGTACGATGAACGTCATGACCGTATTCCGGTTCTACAGTATCCCGAACATTGTCACCGATGCGGTGCTACTGCTACTTCCGATTCCGGCGCTGTGGGGCTTGCATGTTGGACTCTGGACCAAGATCGGGCTATTTGTTACCTTTCTGATCAGCTCGATGTGAGTCTCCCCTCCACACCAATCTCTCAAAATTCGCACTATATTTCATAACTAGCTTTTTACTCGTACTAACCTCTCCTCTTCAGCGGCATCGTGACCTCAATCCTGCGCTTCGTATCAATCTTGCAAATTAATTTCCTGAACGATGTCACGTTTCTCTGCGTCAAGACAACGGCTTGGACTGTCATTGAGCCTGGGGCATACTTTATTGCGGCTACCATGCCGACTCTGAGACCGCTCATCCGGAGAATCGGAGAGGAATTGGATAAGAGCTCTCCGCTCACACGGGCTATTACGGCATGGACAAGACGAAACTTCCCGTCTACCGAGGAGGACCATGTCAAGACGAGACGGGTGCTGCGCAAAAAGCCGTCGAAGCTGTCTATCTCGGCCGTGGAACACCGGGGCCCGCTTAACTTTAGTGCTCATACTGCGAGACCCAGCAGAACGTTTCCTTTTCGCGTGAATTCGGATTCGCCTCCGTATAACTTCAGGGATGAGATGGGGATGGGCATAGATACGGGGTTAGCCAGTCCTCGGAGCGTTGACGAGGAAAGCATGTTATGTGCCGCGGCAGCCAGTCATGAGAAGTTGAACCGTGAGGGCAGGAATCCGGATGGGACGTTGAGGGGTTGGAGCTTGCAGCCGGTGCATTTGAGTCCGTTGAGGGCGTCGTTTTATTTCGCCTAGTGGTCAAGGATAGGGATGTTGTGGGTGGATTGGCGGAAGGGGGGAAGGGGAGAATGGAAAAGCAAATGGAAGACAGTGGGGAGGGATGGAGGGCAGAAGGACGGAAGTATGAACTACCTACGCTTGGACTACACATGTTCGTACATAGGAGGGAGTGAACATGAGGAGTTACAAACCTACATTATACATATCGCTCGCTCGTATGACAGGGGTATATCCGATCTGGGGAAGATGCTCATGCGCTCACGTGAGAGCGTGCAAGCCGACATAAATCCCGGTAGCGACGAAAAAGCATTCCGGACTTGAAACGCACTGCGCGCGGCGAATTCCAAGTGCCAGGATCCGGGTTAAAGAGTGCTGTGTATTGTAGACAGCTCTCTTACAAGTAAACAAACAATGTCGCGACAATCGCGTGGCTTGTGCATGACGGTGGCAGAGTGGGAGAGGACAAGCTGCGAGCCCAGCGTGCCCAGATACCGGTTTGGCCGAGCAATAATGATGCACAACACCGCACGCACCTGCCCGAGGAGCCCGCGAAATTGGACGGCGCCAGTGCGAGGAGGTCCAGCCCACTAAATTCCGCCAACGTCGCCGGGTCTCGCGCGAAGCAATTCACGCCTCGCTCCCCCAAGAAATTCACATCCACGATCACAGATACGCCCACGACCGCGCACACGACCGCCGATTGTGCATCCCCTGCAAATGAACTACCCCGCATGCGCCGCCGTCCCCTGAGCGCGACGCGACCTCCGGATCAATATCCACGACTTGACGCGGCCGGGATCCCAGGTATTAAGACGGCCTTACCACGGACGGAAGGACAAAGCGCGCGCTGGCTGGGAGACGACTCGGCTTGAAACAAGGCCAGGCCCACAGCACCCCGCCTAGCGAGACGAGGAGCAGCTGCGGAAATACCTACGCTGCGACGACCGACGAGCGACCCAATCTGAGGATAACCGTGAGCAGCGGAGGAAGACACACACACAGGCGCAAGGCTGGCCTGGATATGCGCGCGAGCCGCCACCCCGGAGATCAAGGGAGATTGAGCGCGAGTACTGATTGCCGCTGGAGGGGACGAGACAAGGACACGAGCCGGATTGAGCCTGCTCGACTGGGCTGGACTAGGAAAGAGAGGGAGTGGGCAACATAGACACCCAACAGCCGGGCATTGATTGCCGATATTCGACGAGCGCCACGCGCGATACCGTGCAGGAGAAGGAACACTGCCGGCCCAGGCCATTCACTGGGCCGCCGTCATTGACCGAGGAAAGGAGAAGGAACACAGGAAACACGGGGATACCGACTAGGAGACTGCCAGCCTGCCGCACCGGGCAACGCACTTGGAAAGGTAGGAGGGATCTACAAGACTGGAAGGAGCACGGGAGACGGGACACCGAGCAGGAAGCCACCAGCCTGCCGGACCGGGCGACACGCTGAGAAAGCGGCTTTGATTGTCAAGAGGAGAAGGAGCATCTCGGGCCGCACGCCCCACCGAGGATACAAAGATACCGGATACCGAGCAGGAAGCTACCAGCCTGCCGGACCGGGCGACACGCTGAGAAAGCGGCTTTGATTGTCAAGAGGAGAAGGAGCATCTCGGGCCGCACGCCCCACCGAGGATACAAAGATACCGGATACCGAGCAGGAAGCTACCAGCCTCCCGCTCCGGCAACAGCAGCAGACAATGGTGTCCAACGGGCCGAGGCCGTCCCATTCCAACTCCAACTCGCAGTCCCGCTCTTCGCAGCAGCAGAAACCGTCGACCAAGACCAATTCGACCGGTTCCACTGGCAGCAGCAGCAACGCGAAGAACAAGCCGGCCCCGCCATCGGCCAACCTCCGCGCACCGAGCCGCGATGGTAGACCCAGCAGAGAAGGCTCTGCACAGCGCGCCGCCCAGGATGTTGTAGGCCTCAAGGACTATCAGCTGGGTGACTGTCTGGGCAAGGGCGCCTTTGGCAGCGTATACCGCGCCCTGAACTGGGGCACGGGCGAGGCCGTCGCCATCAAGCAGGTTCGGCTCGACAACCTGCCCGCCGCCGAGCTCAAGACCATCACCGTGGAGATTGACCTGCTCAAGAACCTGCACCATCCCAACATCGTGAAGTACCACGGCTTCGTCAAGAGCTTGGAGTCGCTCTACATTATCCTCGAGTACTGCGAGAACGGCTCGTTGCACAGCATCTGCAAGAACTTTGGCAAGTTCCCGGAGAACCTCGTCGCCCTGTACATGTCCCAGGTGCTGCATGGGCTGTTATATCTTCACGAGCAGGGTGTCATTCACAGGGACATCAAGGGAGCGAACATTTTGACAACCAAAGAAGGCCTAGTCAAATTGGCCGACTTTGGCGTGGCTACGAAGGCTGCTGGCCTGGACGAGTCAAGCGTCGTGGGCACGCCGTACTGGATGGCGCCCGAGGTCATCGAGCTGTCCGGGGCTACGACTGCTTCTGACATATGGAGCGTGGGCTGCACAGTCATTGAGCTAATCGAAGGGCGGCCGCCATATCACAAGCTGCAAGCCATGCAAGCTCTGTTCCGCATTGTCAATGACGAACACCCACCTTTGCCCGGCAGCGCTTCTCCAGTAAGGCAGCATGTTCAGGATATGCACTTGAACGCGCTAACAATTCACAGGCTGTCCGCGATTTCCTAATGCAGTGTTTCCAAAAGAACCCCAATCTACGCATCTCGGCTAAGCGACTACTCAAACATCCTTGGATATTGAGTGCAAAGCGGACTGTCCCCTCTGTGCAGACCAAACCGACCGAATACGGCGAGGCGGTCAAATCCGTGCAGGAATGGAACGAAGCGCTCAGATCACCCAACTCGTTGCGTCGGAGCGGCCGTTTGACCACGAGTCTCGGGCCCCCACCGTCCAAGAAGGAGGCCCCACCCACAACCACGGCTGCCGCGGCGTCTTCACGCAAGGCCTCTGTCAACGTGAACATCCCAAAGCACAGACCCAATGCCGAGACCTTTCGTTCACCCGAAGTAGACGCGAATGACAATTGGGATGACGACTTTGCCGAGAGCATCTCGCCCAGCGCTCTACACCTCCCGCATCTGAAGCCGCAGGATAACTTCGCTGGCCTATTTTCGAGTGAGAAGCTCAAGGCGTATGCGAGCTTCGAGACGGTCACCGAGGAACCGTCGAACCTGGATGAGGGCGAAGCCACGGTGAAGAGTTTGCTTGGGCTTCAATTAAGAGGCTGCTCGGATGTCCATACGGAAATGGATACTGTCAGAGTCTCGTCAATGAGAGGAAAGCATCCAGCTTCTCGGACGGCATCTGAACCAATCCATGACGATGACCATCACGACGCCCATCCAAAGACAGCCTACCTTCGGGGAATTCCCAAGGCTACGCAGCTGTCGAAAAGCAAGGTCGCTGCTCTTGCCCGACCTTCGTCCGTCTTCCGTGAAAACTCGGTGGAGGACTACTCCGACTTGCTGCCCGCCGATGAAGGCGCATTCGAGAAGAAGTTGAAGGCTATGCAGGGCGCTTCTCAACCCCTCCGCGTCCAGCGACAGACATCCCTGGCCAAGGAAGCTCCCTCGGCGGAGTCCTTCTCTCCCAAGCTCTTTCACCCGAGCGATCTCAAGACAGCGCCGAAATCTACCCGTGACACACTCAATGGGAATGCTCGCCGGCGCTCGGCATCCTCGACGTCCGTGCGGAAGATGCAGCGCTCACAGTCAGAGATTGAAATTCAAAAGTACGCCGAAGATGAAGATGACGATTTCTCGGATGTCTTTGGGGACAAGGGCTTTTCACTGCCAAGTAAGGCAGAGAGCGATAGCGGGAGTGAACATAGCATGGCTATGGTGACTTCCAAGATGTCCTCTTCTTTTATCATCACCGACGACGATGAAATGGATCCCTTCGCGAACCTGGAGGAGGGTCTGGAGAACATCAATCTCGAGAACAATGTCGCTCGTGACCGTGACGATCGGCTAGCTAAGCAAACGGAGAGTCTGGTCGGTGCATTGAAGACGAGTCAGCCGGATGATGTGCTCCTCGATATCACAGATCAGCTCATCCAAGTACTGTACGAGTCTCCGGATAAGAAGAGCATAGTTCTGCGTTCACACGGTATGCTTCCGATCCTTGAGATTCTCGGCAAGTTCCCGCCACGCGATGTCGTGTTGCGACTACTCAAGATTGTCAACATGATTATCCTCGAAGATGCAGAGTCGCAGGAATCGCTGTCCTTTCTCGGTGGCATTCCGATAATTTCGAACTTTGCGCATAAAAAGTATCCTAGTGAGATTAGGAAAGAGGCGGCAGCGTTTGTGAGGCAGATGTACCAGACTAGTACGCTGACACTACAGATGTTTATTGGTTGTGGGGGTATTAATGTGTTGGTGGAGTTTCTGGAAGAGGATATTGATACCGAGAGGGATTTGGTGTTGATTGGGGTTAATGGGGTGTGGAGTGTCTTCGAGCTCCAGGTAAGTCGTCAAGAGTGGTGATGATCTTGAACACTGCTAACGTGTCGTAGGGACCAACGCCGAAGAATGACTTTTGTCGCATCTTCTCGCGCAGCTCGGTGCTTTATCCACTCTCGCTCGTCCTCAATCGGGTGGTAGATGAAGAAGGGGAATTAGCGGAGCTTATCGAAGGACGTATTGTTAACATTTTCCTCATCTTCTCGCAGGCGGAAAGCCATGTGAAGGATCTCGTCGCCGACCGAATGATCCTGAAACGTAAGTCACCCATGTTGTTTTTGTCCTAGCGCGCACGGATTGCCAGCACACGCGCCCCACTCGCATGCATGCGCCGTGTTTGTTGTCGGAAACAAAGCCAATCACTGACCGCGCTGCAGGCGTCCTCAAAGACCTCCGTAAAATGGGACCCAATCACCAAGTCACCATGCTTAAGTTTATCAAGAATCTGTCCATGCTGTCGTCCACACACGAAGCACTACAAAACTCCAACGCCATCGACGTCCTCATCGATCTCCTCAAGTCCTCCCGCAAACAACCACTATTCCGCGAAATCTCTAACCAGATCCTGAATACCATGTACAACTTGTGTCGGCATAATCGGAGCCGGCAGGAGGAGGCGGCCCTCTCTGATGTTATACCGATACTGAAAGAGGTGGTGCAGACGGAGTGGCCGCTGAAAGAGTTTGCTCTTCCGATACTGTGTGAGCTCGCACATTCGGGCAAGGTCGCCCGGATGAAGCTTTGGGAGAATAGGGGACTGCAGTTCTATATTAGTATGTTGAGCGATCGTAATTGGCAGGTCACGGCGCTGGATGCGATTTTCATCTGGTATGTATACCACTCCCCTTTATCTCCCCCTCCCCCCGCCCATGCTGCCTTTTCCATAATTCACCAACCATCCCCGTCGTAAGAAGCGCTAACAGAGTCCCAGGCTGCAAGAGGAAACCGCGCGCGTGGAGCAAAACCTCCTAACGTCGAACTTCTCAATCGCCATCATCGACGCATACACCTCCCCCGAACTCTCCCAATCCACTTTCGAAAACATGCTCGAGCCGCTCCAGAAACTAATCCGCCTTTCTCCACCCATCTCGGCTTCCCTCGCCGTCCCGGAAATCTTCACACGTACCTGCCAGAAACTCGGACATAAAGACGCAGTCACCCGCCTCAACCTTCTGAGGATCTTGAGAACTATCTGCGACGCCACAGACGAAGAATGCACGTTGATACGAAGGTTTGGTGTCTATGATGCTATTAATCATCTTTCGGATCATGACCCCGCGATTTTGGTCCGCCAAATGGCGGAAGAACTCGTGTCGGCGTGCGACTCTAGTCTCGCAGCCCTCAACATGGGCAAACGAAGTATCTCCCGCGGCAGCAGCGGAGGATTCCGTCCAAACGCGCGGCCGGCATCTCGAGCGTCTATTTCAGGGGCCGGTGCTAGAGCCGGAAGCGGGTCAAGCAGCGGAAGTATTGGAATTAATCTCGGTATGACATCCACGCCAGGCACACCGGCCAGTCTCGTCCATGGCTTTATCCCCGGGACCCAGAGCCAAACAACAATTCCGGGTGGAAGGGAGAGGGGCGCGAGAAGTCAAAGTACTGCGAGTGTTTATGAGTTGCGAGAAGACTGGGCCTCCGAGACTGGCACCGGGATGGGTAGTCCAAGGGGTGTGAGTACTGGATCTGGGCCTGCGAATGTGAGCGCGCCGTTGAGCAGAGCGCAGACGACGCTCGGAATTACGGGTTCCAGTTCAACTTCGGGATTTGGTACTCGGCCACCTAGTCGCGATGCGGGAATGGGTATGGTGGGTACGGGTATGAGTAGGCCACCGAGTCGCGACCGTGCCCTTTCTACACATACACCGAACTCTGGATCTGGATCTAGCGAACGCTCGCGCGGGTTAACGTCGACAGGTACATCCTCTTCGACTCCGTCGTCACATTCTCGTCTTCCGACTTCGAAGGCGAGACAGGCTGGGGGACGCCAGAGTTTGGCGCTTGTGAGTATGGAAGTTGTGGCGAGGCGGAGGGGAACGGGGACAGGGACCGGCGGAGAGAGGGAAAAGGAGGGGGAGAATGATAGGCCGAGGAGGGGTGATGAGAGGGGGTACGCAAGGGAGTCTCCGCTTCCGAGATTGAAGATTGTGAGACAGAGGAGACAGACTAGTGGGGGGAGATGGGAGCGGGTGCGGGTGCGGGTGCGGGTGCGAGGAAGAAGAGTGGAGGTGGGGCTTGTAGGGGGGCTTGAGGGATGTATAGGTGGAAGGGGGAAGATACATCGCACAGCGGGGCATGGCATGGATCATGATGGACGGTGTGGAGATGGTGGTCGACACTTCTATTTCCTTTGTCAAACTCACACACTCCGGCGATCGGTCTGGATTTTCCTTTAAGAGTCTTGCGCGGACATGGATATGGATAGCATTGTTAGATGGATGGGATGGATGGGTTGCATAGCTTTGGCGTTGGAGAGAGCGGGAATGGGCTACGGCCTCTGGACTTGAGGCGCGGATGGGTATTGAATTAAAAACCTTTTGGCAGTCATACAATCGCAACGGCCTGTCTGTTCATCGAGTGTTGGTGGGTATAATAATGGTGATGACGATCAATCTCCTCCACCACTCATCTCCGCACCTCCAAGCTACGCCCGAACTCCGAACCTACCGGCCAAACGACAGAGTGGGAGGTATATAAACTCGCCCGACCTCGCTGTCTCTCAGTCTTCTCTTCACGTCGCTGTGGATGTGGTCTGCTGGCTGTGGAACTAGAAAGAGCGACAGGTCCTTTTTGATGGGAGCTGCATGTGCTGTGGGTGAGATGGCAACTAAAATTTGACAATGGAAGATTTGATGTTGCTGGGCTGTTTATCTATCTGTGTGCTGCGGCTCTAATACACACCTGATATACCACTATGCGTGCGCTGGCTTGTGGAATAAAAGCCGTGTCTTGATTTTGAATGATCTTGTCTGTCTGAGATGGAGATCAACTCAATGGCAACATCTGTGGATTGTCCCGGCCGGCTGGCGATTAAAATAGCACGGAAATGACTACATTATCTGCTACTGCGACTAATATATCCAGCAAGCAGAATCATGAACGCCTCTAAAATGCCTGAAGATCCCGCTCTATGTGGAGTGTGTGTTCGTTGGCTGGAAACAAAAACCATCATGAACCAAACCAATGGCCTGCTCCGTCTGAGACTAAAATTACCACGATGGCCGGACCATGTGTGTTTCAACTTTAAACTGCGCCTACTCCTTCTACATGTTCCGCTGCTGTGGACAGGCTAGAAACTAAAATAAGGCAGCAAGAGTCTATTGGTGTTTTTTTTGTCTGCTGTGCTCGAAAGTATCCGCCTTGCCTGGTTGATCGGGTAGGCGACCAAAATCGCGTCACTTCCCACGACATGTGTGATTCTAAAAGATTAGTTTCCACGAGCAATGTGTATAGATCGTGGGTTGGATACTAAAAAAGACAAAGAACGCCGCGATGTGGTGGGTCTGTTGGTGTCAGCCGTTCCTGGCTACTGTGCTTGAATTCAGCTATGTTCGTGGTGTTCGGAACTAAAAAGGGACGGGTCTACAACCTATGTGCGCCTTAAAAGTAACTATCCAAAAGGCCCATGTGGAGATGGTATTTCTGTTGTGCTGCTCGAATTGAATCCGATCGAATCTTTGAATTCGACGACTAGAAATTCTATCCTCTCGAATCATGAATCTACGAGAATTTCAACATATGTGCGGCTCCAAAAATCGTTGATTTCGACATCGATGTGTGTGTGCGGATCGTTGGCCAGAGACTAAAAACATAATTGAAGGTATGAATGGTCTGCTGCTGCAGTCTGCTTTGCCCGGGTTCAGTGGAACCGAGATGGGGGACTGAAGAAACTCGACGCGGAATGCATGGGGCGGCTCTAAAAGGAGCCATGTCTGATGTGGAAGGTGTGGCTGTGTTGGGGACTAGGAATGTAAGGAGAAGGCCGAATTCGTCTCCTACTGTTGATACACGAGCTTGTTGACTACAAGTGACGTTCTCGTAACTCATGTGGTGCAAAAAAAATGGGTCCGGATGACCTGATCTAGAGGGTGTGCGGTGGTTGAATAGAGACTGAAATGTAATGAGAGGCCGAACACGGCCTGCTGCTGTGCGCCGTGCTTTAGGCGACTGAAATACATTCACCTCGGAGCGCATGTGCGGGTCGAAAAGATTGTCGCTACAATCCCAGGTGGTATGTGCTTCCTGGTTTGGGACTCACAGTCATGAAAGCGGTGTGTCCCAATTGTTGACCACACAAAGGCAAAGGTGGATAATACGCGTGGTACTTCTGTAATAAATATAAATTATTTCTCAGGACTCTCGTGGAGTGTTCTGCAAGATCCCAGGCGTGAAGGCGCGTGCGCAGTCAGTACTAAATATTCCTGCCGCTAGAACTCCCAATGAAACCTGTCTTGGTGGGGGCTGGTCGAAAACCCCGCCCTCATCAGATGCAAACCACTCGCCCAATCCCACTCTAACATCACCACACCCTAGTGACCCGTTCCCTTTCAAAATGACATCCTCCTTTCCTCTCATCTTCTACGACATCTCATCACCCTCAAACCCCGCTCCTACGCGCCCAACCCCTCCAAATCCCGTCTCGCCTTGAATTTCAAACACGTCCCCTTCAAAACAACCTGGGTCGATATTCTCGACATCTCTCCCGCCCGCAAGGGACTCAACTGCCCTGCGACCCGCAAGCTCGACGATGGCTCCGACTTTTACACGCTGCCCATGCTGCGGGACCCGGACTCTGGGACCGTTGTCGGCGACTCTTTCGACATCGCAAATTATCTCGAAGACAAGTTCCCAGACTCAGGTGGCTATCTTTTCCCCTCGGACTCTACAAGAAATGGACTTGATTACGAAAGCCCGAATAGAGATACCGTGTTCCCTGCTCCTCTGACCACGAACGAAGGGTCCAGAAATGAGGCTTACGCACGGTTCAACACGAATGTCGATGCGACTTTCACGGCGTATACGATTCTCGTCGGCCAGTTCCTCCCTTTCAACCCTGAGACGGCCGAGGCGACGAAAGCGATGATGGCTAAGCGTGCTCATCTGCGCTCGTGGGATGATGTTTGCGTGAAAGGCGAAGCGAGGGAACAGATCAAGGTCGCGTTTGAGAAGGCACTGACGAGCCTGGCGGAGTTGTTTATGGTGCATGAGGATGGTCCGTATCTTGAGGGTACACGAGCGAATTATGCGGATTTGATTGTGGGCGGATGGCTTAATATGCTGTCTGTCACTATGCCTGAGGAGGAGTGGAAGGACTTTAGATTGTGGCATGGTGGGGTTTTTGGACGGCTTCATGACGCGTTGCAGGAGAATTATTTCAAGTGTTGTGATTGATACCATGTCGCCGATCCCGAGATGAGACGAGGAGGAGTTACAAGGGCGGAGACAAGGCGAAGGAAATTCGTCAAAGGGCTAGTGGTTTCATATCATGATGATACAAGTTCTTTCCACTGCTAGGTACAAGTGGAGCTCCTCGCCTGGCTCAGGCTATTTCGCTCTTTGAACCACGGACACACAACCCCCACCGGGCTTCTAGTGGCTCGGCCGGCAGGTACATCAAGTACTGACTGCGCCCGCGCATTCACGGCTGGGTTCCTGCGGAACACTAAATTTCTACATCGTTGTATTTATTGCATTGCCTTACACTTTCCTACTAATCCCGCCTGCTTGACTCGTGTCATATGTCAGCCCACACCTCTGATAACAATCCTTAGCTCCCTGCGCAAAAGCAGCTGATAACTTCGCCCGATAATCCGTCGTATTTACCTTATCCAACCAACTCGGATAAGCCAAGTTGGCCTTGACAATATCTTCCTCGCTGATGAAGAAATTCTGCGTGGTACGCAATACGCCGGGATCCTTGTTTGAGAGGGAGGCAACGAAGACGGCGGGTTCGCAGTTGTCGTTGAATTCCCAGTGGAGAGAGCCCATGGGGCGGATGGTGCCTTGGTAGAGACCGATTTCGACATAGACGGGGAGATCTAGAGGAGGCTGTTATTAGAAAGTGGAATTGTTGGATGCGTGGAAAGGAAGGATGTGTAGATGTGAATGTTACACGGCTTGTTCGGCAAAGAGACCCCCAAAGAAAGGTTCTAGACGTGGCCGTGTGAAGGACCAAAGTTACCAAAACCGTCTTCGAGAACGAAGCCCGTCTTCAACGAAACCCCACTCACGAGCGTGACCATCTCAGTCGCGCGGTTATGAACATGTATACTATCGAGCCCGTACGGATTGAGGTATCCGATGGCGACCGAAAGCCCGGTGCCCATCAACACAGGGTAATTACCAGCATGCGCAAGATAGCCCTGGCCACCAAGGCCGTTGGCAGCGTTGGAGTGAGATCCATTGGGAGCCAGGTCGAACTTGAAGTAGTTGTTCGGGTTGCCGTAGCTCGCGAGTAGAGCGAGCCTCTCGCTAGCTGTGTAGGCGAGTTTGATCTCATCGAGTTGCTCTTTGTTGTAGTCTGGGTTTGCGCGCGTGGGTTTGGTGACTGGAGGAGGGTTTACGAGAGTTCCATTGTCAGGGTAGTTGGGTTATTGGCGCTTGGTGAGGTCTGGCCAGAAGAATCGCGGTTGCGAGACAGAGGCAGGCTGAAAGGGCGGTTAGGTGGCGGAACATTGTGATGGCCTTGTTTAGGGGACGCGTTCAAGTGGATGAAGGTATATGTTATGGTCGTTGAAGTTAATGATCTTGAGAACTGTACGAATGGCAAGAGTGTCTTTGGGAGTTGCTTTGAGATGTTGCGCTGTCTCTTCAAGATGCACCAGAGATGAGGAACTCTATATAGCTCTTCTAGAGGCCTGAGATGCTGCGACCAGTCGATAGAACATCGTTCCAGTCGGGAAGCCCTACGAACATCACTGACAAACCCATGGGTCTGGATCAGGCCGTAACGGGGAAGCCATGAAGCTGTCTGTAGAGCTAGAACCACAGCCGATTCTGAGCAAAATGATTTGACGTGTCTTTGAGAACAACAGCAGCCAATAGTTGGCTTCGGAGAGAGTCTGCATTCATGGTCAAGCAACCCGATTGCAAGAAGCATGGGAAAGCGACAAAGATTTCGCCGTTGAGTTTCTAGAAATCGGCAACAATGACTGTTAAGCGTACACTAGTAAGAGTTCTAGACTTTGTGATAAGATCTCCGGAGGAGTCCTTCACGTAGTGCGGGGATCAAGTTAGCGTTTTGCGGAGTCCCCGCACACCTCGCTTGCACTAGACCGAGCTACCATTGCCACGTTCCGATCACTGGGCCTCAATGAGAACTGACAAAGTGGGTGCGACGCCATAGAGCTACCGAACTGATGGTGAGGATTTCCTTCCGTCCGGATTGATGATTGTGTTGTCTCGATCGTTTTTGACACTCCCCATGCGCATTAGCTTCTCGCCAGCACAACCTGTCTCATAGGTGTAATGCAGGTTGTGCTGGCGAGGTATGTACTATCGTTGGCTCGATAAGCGAAGATTTGCTAATAGTGGATTGGCCACGGGATCCTCTCTGCAGACGTTCCGACCCACTTGCTGGACGACATCCGATATGGACTCTCTGCCATTTCAAGCTGCGCTCATGGCCATTATGCCGGACCAACGGGACAACAACTTGATAGATGTAGGCCAGAACACTTCGTCCGCGCCCGCGGTGTCGCGAGAAGCTATCAGCTCGGCAACCACCCCCAGGCACACTATTCGGTGCAAGGATCTGAGTGACAAAATTGTGCATTCCGATCGTAGCTTCAATCAGAATACCGTGGGTGCGGGGTAGTCTTGAAGGGTGGCTGAGGTTGGAACACCACTACATCTATGCTTCTCACGGCATGCATCTATCTCCACGAGTGACTCACAAGTCATATTGATCAAAGATGACAATCCAAGTATACTGTATGTTTCACCCTGACGTGTTTTATGTGAACTACCCCTAATTGCTTCTCAGGCGACCCGTGCACCGTCAACTCCCGCAAAGTCCTAGCTGGACTAGAGGAGCTGAAGGCAGACTACAAGCAGAACTTCATCAATTACTTCACCGGCGAGCACAAGAGCGACAGCTTCACAAAGATCAACCCTCATGCCACGGTGCCCGCTGCCACCGATGGAGACTTGACCCTGACGGAATCGGTAAGCATCGCTTGGAGAAGGGTACCATGTTGACTGGACGCTGACGCAACATACCTAAGAATGCGATTCTCATGTACGCCGCTGAGAAGTCCGAAAACGACGCCATGTATCCGAAAGACCTCAAGAAGCGTGCTGACATAAACCGTTGGCTGCTCTGGGAGGCGTCATCGTGGTTTCCAACATGCTACGTCTATCTGGTCGAATACGTCGTCAAGCCGCTCATGAAGGGTGCACCCGACGAGAAGGTCATCGAAGCCGAGGCACCAAAGTGCCACAAAGGCTTGGAGATTCTCGAAGCTCGGTTGAGCAAGAGCAAGTGGCTAGCAGGCGATCATGTTACCATTGCAGATATTGCGGTGGCTGCACCTATGTCAGTCATTCATTCATCCGTATTACTTGGAATACGTACTAACGCTGCATAGGCATGTCCACCAGTGCCAGAAGCTGCCGTTGGATAAGTATCCAAGCGTGAAGCGCTGGATGACCGAAGGCGTCGAGCAGCTGGACAGCTGGAAGAAGACGCAAGGCGCTGTAGACAAAGCCCTGTTCCCAAGTGGAGTCCCCAATGGTGTACGTACTCCGGCCTCTGTTCGCACTACGGTCAACTACACCAAAGCCGTTGATCGTGTCACCGAGCTCTACTTCTACGAGAGCGACAAGGCTAAGGATATCCATGAACCAGGCGACGCGCCAGTAGAAATCAGCGTACACGACGGCTGGCTCAAGGCACGGGAGTTCGCACTCGACAGGAACGGGTTCTCGGTACATGATTTCCATGTGAGACATAACGACTGGGTGGATGATGAATCTGTACGGTCTCATTTCTATCCCGAGGTCGTCGAGTTTCTGAAAGGAACCACTAGCGCGAAAAGGGTCCTCGTTTTCGACCATACAATACGCAGCGAGAGAAATGCACAGAAGAAGCTTACGGACGAGAAAAATACGTCGCAGAGAACTCCAGTCATGCTCGTGCACTGCGACTACACAAACGAGTCTGGCCCTGTTCGCGTGACACAACTATTAGGCTCCGAAGCCGAAGACCTTCTCTCACGACGCGTCGCTTTCATCAATGTATGGAAGCCGCTCAATGTTGTCGAGGAGCGGCCGCTGGCCATGTGCGACGTGCAATCGTGCCACGATGAGGATTTCTTCAAGCTGTTCTTGAGATATCGTGACCGTACTGGCGAGAACTATGTCATGAGTCATTCCGACCGGCATAAATGGTGGTATTTTCCGAAAATGAACCCCGACCAGGCCATTCTGCTCAAGACTTTTGATAGCGCTACGGATGGCCGAGCTCGCTTCGTTGGTCACACGGCTTTTGAGGATCCGACGAGCAAGCCTCACGCACCTATGCGGGAGAGTATCGAGATTCGTACGATCTGTTTCTACTAGAGAAGTGCGAGCTTATGCCCCTTGAAGGATCCTGTGGCTCTAGCCAGTTGATAAAGATAGTTAGTTGGCGCTGACTTCTAAGATAGTGTGAGGTAGGAGACGTGGATGTGGCGAGTTGGGTAAATGTTTAGGATACTAGTATCTAATATATGTGCAACCCTAAAAGGAATGGAGTCGTTCATGATGTGCAGAATGTGCTTGCTGGTTCGCTGCAGATCAAAAATTCACCCAAAGACATAAATGGTCTGCTGCTGCGGCTCTCCGTCGCCAAGAAAAAAAACCCATTCAAGCCCTCACTCATGTCCGACACTGTCCGCTGTTTGTTAATACTGTGCTAGAACTAAAATCAGCGCTCTACCGTTTGATATGTGCCGCTGAGAAAGGCCCACCTACCGACTGATATGGAGACTGTTTTGGCTCAGGTCTAAAAGTCAACTCGGTCAACATGAATGGTCCGCCGTCGCCTTTGCTGAGCTCGAAATATAAAAACTCAAGTCAAGAAATACCATGTCCGGAACTGTTCACATCCGCCGTGGAGAGACTAATACCTGCACGCATTTGTTTCATGCGCGGCTCTAAAAACACAGACCCAGACTTGGATGTGGAGATTTCCGGCTAGGAATAAAAAATCGCGAAAGATATTTTGAACGGTCTGCTGCTCCCGTCTCCTGCTAGTGTCTGATGCTGAACTGGAGTCATGGAAAAAAGCGAGTTAAGGACTTCCATCTATGTTCGGGACTGTCTGTGGAACGTAAAATTCCGCCGAGAATTTTACATGTGCGAGTCTACACCCCCCTCCCCCAGAATCTATAGATAGGTCTACTAGCTGTCCTCCCGTTCCGGAATAAAAAAGACTACTACAATAATCCATGTCCGGGACTGTCTCCCTGTCGCTACTGAGGCGGGACTAATAGCGCGTCGACGCCTACTGCATGCGCTTCTAAAATCATCGATCTGTCATCTCGATGTGAAGAGAGTGTCTGGCTGGTTGGGGACCAAAAAATGGTCCAACACTTACACGGTCTTATTCCCCCATCTGCTGCTTGGTTCGAGATTCTAAAAAGACATGTCCAGGATCTTTCATGCCCGGACTGCCTGGTGCTGCCTCTTGACGACTAAAAAGTCCTCGTCCACAACCCATTTGCGCGTCTAAAAAGATTCCGCGCATCAAATCATGTGCAGTGTGCTGGTTGGGGACAACAATTACCTTCCTCCTGTCTTATGACCTTAGCTGGCTACTCTCGTCCTCCCTTTAGGAATAAAAACATTCTTGGACGATGTCGACAGCGTGCCCAACAGTCCGTACTACGGTACGTAGGTACCGTATACGGTCCCCCCGCCCCGCCCCCCCTAGCGTGGGTCGTTAGCATGGTATAGCGGCATAGGGTATTTTTTTTCTTATAAAAGACCTCTCCTTTGCCTGTTTAGACGCTTTAAACTAATGACCTATGCTTGGAGGGGACTGTACTTACGTATTAGATTTAGGCGAGCCGTACCGTATCACGGACTTTTGGGCACGCTGGATGTCGATGTTCTGGACTGTCCGTCCGCTGCTGCTTTAGGACGACTCATATCCGTCTCTAAAATATGAAGATAATCGTCTACATGGAGAGCGTGCTGGGAGGGAAAAAAAAGCTAGTGTAAGCCGCGTCTATGCGTAACGGCTGTCCTGCCGTCGAGCTTTAAAGTGGCAGTGGGATTTCCCTTCTGTCTTTCTTTACTACTGTTGGGGGTCGACTAAAAAGGCCTTCATTCACGACCATGGGGAGCGTGCTGGTTGGGAACTAAAATTTCCCTCAAAATGGTGAATTGCCTGCTGCTTTACCTGTCCTTCCATCAGAAATTAAAATTCTAGTCGAATATCTTCTATGCCCTGGGTCTGCCGCTGCCGCTATGGAACGACGAAAAACATCTGACTAGCCAGTTGATGTGCGCTCGCTTCTCGGGGACGACTAAAATGGTCTGGATGGAGACATGTACGCGTCTAAAAAAGAGCATAGACCACGATGGGGAATGCTGTTTGGGACAAAAGGTGACCAGCTATGATAACATTGCTGTGCTTCTAAAAATGGCGCAGCAGAGACTTGTATGGAGTGCGGATTTGCCCGGTTTGCCGGGAGAAGACTGGAACTTAAAAAAGAGCGTATAAATCGCGTCACACGAGGTTGCCCGAAGCCGCTGTGAGACGACTTGAAAAGTAGCACTCCAACTTGCCATTTCCGCATCTAAAATGGGCATCAGGTCCATAACATGGAGTTTGGAGTTTCCAGTTGCTGGCATGCCGGAAGAAAATGAGCCGCCTCAAGGGGACGCGTATAAATCGCGTCATACAAGTTGTCTTTTCAATCAACCCTCCATTTTTGTCGCTGTCTTCGTGAAAATATTCCTGTCTACCACGTCAAGTCGGGGAAGTGCGCCTCTGTCGCACCAGTGCTGGCTAAAACAACCGCCGCTACGTGCGAGGGAGCGGGTAATATAACCCCATCTACATCCTATGTTTGAGAATACAGCGTGGAAGTGATTTTCTTAACGCAATGCGTGTGTGCCGCACGAGTCGCGTACTGAAAACAGAACCAGAAGAGCAAGATGGAGGGAAGACTGAACCCCTAAACGAAGAAGTCTATGAAGAATAAAATGTCTGGACTCCCATGCGATGTACATAGTCGGGTAGAAAAGTTTCACGAGACCTCGCGATGCGACTTCTCTGGGCTGGCACAGTGCTAAGAGGACTGGTTGACGACTGAAAAGACGACCGAAACCAACAATGGCAGGGGCTTAAAATCATCACTGATGTCCTTGCACTACATTAAGAATACAAATGATGGCGTTGCAAATCTTGTACCTGGTTTCCCTTGGCGTTGGCCTAATAATGTGACGGGTCTACACTACTTCAGTACTAGTGAGGCTTGGCCCCTGAGTATATATATGGGTCCTCGAGCCTCATCCATCAATCAATCAAGTTCTCTACTTTGAAGGATTTCCACCTTTCACAAATAAAGCCGAGGAGGGTGGGGCGAGAGATAAAAATCTTTGTTTATCTTTTGTATTGGAGTGGAGAATAACACACTGGTCTTTGGGCTGCATCCTGTCCGGTGTTTGAAAAAGAACCTGGAGAGGATGAGATGCGGAATAAAAGAGTTCGACATCCTGCTGATGGAGTTGGGACTAAAATCTCGAACCGGCACATATGATGTGTCCGTTTGAAAATCCGAGCATACAGCGTGATGGTGCAGTGGACTTGTCTCCTGGACTGGGGATTAAAACCTTGGCGGATATCGTTGCATCAAGGGCGGTTAAAAAGATTCCATCGAATGGCCAGGCGGAATAAATATCCTCCTGGGTCTGTGATGTTGAGCATCAGAAAAATGCCTAGTGAGCTCTACGTGTGGGAATCTCCTGGGACTAAAAATCGACGAGGGTGGAATCGATGTCTCGCGCAATAAAAGCAGCGAATGTCGGTCTAAAGATCGTTAGAAACACGCGCCCTGGGGAGCGGGATCGCTGGCTGGTTTGACTAGAGCACTGAAAGCAAACACAGCACTCCCCGTATGCGGAAGAAAATTCGAAGTCTCCCACTGCATGAGTCTGTCTAAAAACAACCGGAAACTCAAATCATGGGGAGGAGGACCGTTGCTTGAATTGTCTAGGTCACTGAAAGTAAAGCTCCTTTCATGGTCGGAATACAACATCTACTGGAGCCGTATGTCTGCGTTAAAAAAGCACAACGACTTGGTCGATATTTTGAGAATCTTACTGGAGACGAAAACGCGTTCGCCACGTCTTTACGCTTGGACAAAACAACAAGTGGAGCCCTGTATGACCGCGCTGAAAGTTCATGAAGATGCGCGCCACGTGGAGAGCTTCTGGGAACTAAAAATCTCCCTCAAGTCCATCATGTTTGGAATCAAATAAGATCCGCGCCTTTATTTGTTTGTTGGGATCTGGTGTGGCCGGTATACCCAGCCACCTCTGGCGTGCCTAAGAGTGTTTTCGTACGTATATTACCAAATGGCTCAGCCAAGTCTCCTTCTCCACATGATATCACGGCGGCCTCTAGAAAAAGCGCGGGAGGAATTCCATGTGCAGAGCTCTGGAGATTGAAATTCATGCTAAAGTATACAATGTGCGGACATAAATCTGAATGCACACTTAGCGATCTCTGCGTCGAAAAATGCCGACAGCACGACAATATGTGAAGAGGTCCGGGGGACTAAAGACGTATCTCCACAACGACATGTGTGAACCAAATCGTCACGGACATGGACGATATGTGCTTCTACATAACAATCAACCATTTCTCATGTCGTGTTGCTGTGTGGAACTTTAAACACCACTACGATTTACTCAGGTCTAGCGGTATATAATCCACAGGTCGAACGCTCATGTCTGCTGCGGGCCTCCAAAAACTATATAGGCACATACCATGCAGAGTCTAAGACTCTCGACGATTATTTCTACGTTGGCGTCTAAAATAGGTGAAGAGATACTTGATGTAGAGAGAATCCAGGCTCTAAGATGTATTAGTTCTCGTGTGCGGGCTGAATGAAATCTAGCATCCAACAACGAATGTAGTATTATAAAACCGAATGGACAGAGTTTCATGCAAGGAGCAAAAACACCGCAAAGTACACTCATGTGTGCCGTTTAAAAATTCAGACTTCGGCAAGCATGTAAAGAGATCCTAGGCTCTAAAATTTAGCAACTCATGCGTGATGTGCAGACAGAATAAAATCTAGTCTTGACCAGTTCATGTATAAGTCGGAAATCAACGACTCCAAAACTCATGTGGAGGGAGTCTGTGTTCTAGAAATCAGCTTCCGACTCCCCATGTGCGGACAGAATAAGATCCACCCTCTGAAAGGTATTTTTGGATTTTCGGGGTATAAAAGGTGGCATGATGCGGAGTTTTTAAGGCCGTTCGTTGCAATGCCTCATGTTGCGTGGAGGGAGACTAAAAATAGTCACGTGGATTAATATAGGGAATAAATCACAGCTGCAAATAAATCATGTGTGGCTGACTGTTCGGAGGGAGGTGAGTTATTTACATGGTAGTGGTGGGTAGTGATGATGATGATGATGATGATGCTCATCATCATCATCATCATCAGCAACGTTTATTGAAATCTTGATGGCGGTGATGATTGGCAACGATAGCTTGCGGTGTCATTATGGCGATGCATAAAGCAAAGAGGGTGTTAGAATCTTGAAAGTGCAAAGTGCACAATCACCGACCGCACAACCGACATAGCCCGAGCGATTTCCGAACCTCCCCGGTCCGTGAATATTACCACGGCCTTCTTCGACCTGAAAGACACTACTGCCGCCGGCTTCCACACCTGGGTGTGAACTAAAATCCCGCCTTGGATACCCAATGCTTTTTGTTTGCGGGTCTAAAAACAACAGCGTGCAACAACATGGTTTGCCTTCTGCTGGTGTGCTTAAACACTCTGCAGCACTATCGAATGCGTGCTGTCCTTCCGGGATCTTAAAAGCAGCATCGCTAACAACATGGCTGTTGTGCTTCTAGGGACTAAAAAGGACAACGCCATACCTCAATGGCTGGCCTTTGGTTCGGTATCTAAAAATTGGCAACAAACTATTCGATGCTTTCTCTGCTGCTTGGTTTCTAAAAACGTTACACCTGCAACCATATGGTGTGGATTCTGGTCAGCATCCGTCTAAAAAGATCAGCAGGAATCCTCGATGCTCTGCTCTCCGCCTCCTGTCTAAAAGTCATTATCGTCTATGCAATGATTTCTCTGTCCGCTACTCGGTGTCTAAAATTTTCCACCGAATGATCGATTAATGGTCGGTCTAAACATTCGCCACTTCGGAGCCTATGTTTCTTCTGTCCTCTGCTCGGTGTCTAAAAGTCGCATCACCGTGGCTCCATGGTTTGTCTTTTGTCTTTTCCTTACAGCGGCTTCTAGCTATATTTATAGAGTCACGGCGTTAAAGTTGCTCGGTCCCCAGGATTGGGGCTTTGGTCAGGTGAATAGGGATTACTGCTGTGATTTCCACGAAAATGTTCGTAGAAGCTGGGCATGACGGATTGGAATGAAAAGAAGATTATGTTGGTGAATGGAGTGGGGCCGCCCGGATGTAGCGAAAAATATGGTCGGTTGACTTGCGGTTGCTTGAGGGGGACTTTTTGTTACCTATCGGGGATGTTGTGCGACGACTGGTCTTGAAAAGAGGGTGGAGAAAATACAAGCGCGAATTCCTGAAAAGATTTCAGACGTTGCGCTATTATTCATGAACTTTGTGCGGAGCCTATAGAACCCAACGTGCGTCGTTGGCAATGAAAGTATCAGCGTGGGCCATGACAGGTACCGTGAACGAAGCCGTCCATGCAGGTCCTGTGTCGCGTGAATCATTTCGGGTCGAGTCAATCACGAACGCGCAGTACCAATTCACGATTCAACACTCGACCAACGAATTCGAATTATTCCAGCGCCAGCCACTTCAAAAGCTCCCCCACATCCCGACATAGATGAAACATCCTACCATACGAGATACGGAATCAGCCCTCAATTAGACGGACCGTATGGTTCAGATCCACAAATTCTGATCACATGTGGGCTTAAGCTGGGCATCCTCACATACAAATCCCGCAGTCTGTCTTTCGACACGCGAGCCAGGACGTGCTGATTGCTGAGCGATATCCCACAAAGCCCGACAATGCCGCCGTCCGCGTGCCTGCAACTAGTGCGTGCACAGCATCTACCGCGCACAGTCCTTCTAGAGGATGATTCTCACTCCGGGGAATTTAAACGGTGGGCGATATTTCAAAACACGTTGTTCGCCGACATTGTGAGAAAGATATAAGCGAGGCGTTTCAAAGCGTCGAGCATGTAGGCCGGTAATGCGGGCGGCCAATGAAGAGGGCGCGGGACGACAAGCTCAGATCGGAGGCGTGCAGATGAGTTTGGCTTTGTAACGGCTTAGTAATTCGCACAGGGTTTTAGCTTGTTACTAGATCGGGAATTACTAGGTGGGGAGTGAGGGGTTGGCTTGTTGGGATGCACCACTCACACGGGGTGGGACAATGGGTATTATGCCAGGGTCTGTGAGATGCGGATAGGAAGCCAATTCGGTCGAGATGGAATTGAATTTTGAGGTAAAGTTTGTACAGCTCTATTTTGTTCTATCTAAGGAATCTAGAGTTCTAGATACGTGATCGTTCGCGCAGCCCAAGCCCATGAAGCGCTCAATCTCCGCTGCATCTCCCCTACACTACTAATCTCATCCAACAGTTTGCTCGTTCTATTAGATATGGATAACCGTCGTCTTGAACTTCCTAGCCGGAACCTTGCAGTTGAACAAGATATCAACCTCACAGTACGACCTGTGCTTAAGTTCAGGCAGGACGAAGTACGCCGAGACCCAGCAGACGGCCGCAGTGCTGCCCCAGACGTATCCGCACTTTCCAAAGAGATTCCAACCCGTCGGGTTTAGCAGACGGGACGCGAGGTAAATCATCGAGATTTCAGCGACATAGTAGGCTGCGCGACCGATACCGGTGCTGAGGGCACGAAGACGGACGGAGGACGTCTCGGCGATGATGGAGTATGAGATGGTGCCTAGTGTGCCGGCGTAGACGAAGGAGATGATGACGCCGAGATAGGCTTGTGCATAGTTGGTAGATGTGTTTTGCTTGATAGAGGCGCAGACGCCGAGGAGGAGGAGCATTGTCATGTTGAATGCGGTGCCCCAAAGGTAGATGGTGCGGCGGCCGAACCAGCCGCTGAGGAACCAGGAGCCGATGTTGGTGACGAATTGGAGTCAGGAGTTGATCAGGTTGAGCTGGAAGGAGAAGTCGTTGGACATTCCGACCTCTGCTCGAATATTAGCCTACAGTCTTACAATTTGTCAATGGAGAGGGAAGTACTCACGTTCGAAGAAGAAAGTGGTTTGATTGGCGATCAGATTTCCGGCGAAGTTCTGAGACGCGTAGATTAAGCAGGTAATGATTGTTCGCCTCAAATCGGTGCCTTTGATAAGATCGAGGAGAGTTGGCTGGCCACCGGTCATGATTTCAATCTCGACAGTGCGATCCATCATGGCGAGCGTCTGTTCGGAATTCTCGTCCGATTTTTTCCCGAGACGGGTGATGGAATGGAGAGCTTCCTCCTTGCGTCCTTTATGGATAAGCCACCAGGGTGACTCCGGCGCGAAGAAGACGAGAACCAGAAGTGGCGTCTGGACATGTTAGATTAGGGTAGAATAGCCCAGGGAACGGGAAGTCACCGGGAAGATCCATTGCAAGGCAAAAGGAGCTCTCCAGGCCCATTCATCGTCCGCTTGTTGAAACCATAGGTGGCAGCTGCGACAATGATACCGCCAATGGACCAACTCATCTGCAAGGTACCGGTCAAGGCACCTCTCAGGACGAGGGGCACAACCTCCGAAGCGTAGGCGGGGGAATTCGCGATGAAGATACCCCACGGGACACCCTCGAATGTTTGACCAATCGTAAGGACGGCGAGGGAGTTGGCCTATTGGAGCTCATTAGGTAAGAATATTTGCAGCGAGCCTAGAGTTCTCACAAAGAAGGAGATGAAGATGGTAGCATTCATGCCAACCAAAGCCCAGATAGTGGTCCAGCGGTAGCCGAGACGGTTGGTGATTGGCCCGGCAAGAAAGACACTAATGAAAGCACCACATTGGCCAGATTGGAATAGGGCGCTCTGCCATTTGGTCTGGATGGACATGTTTCCATCTGGGCCCATGACACCATATCTCTTCCTGAAGGCTTCTTGCGCGACGAAGTTACCGTTCAAGAACATGTCGAAGGATTCCATGACTTGCGAATATCAGCTACGATGCTCGGAGAACAATGCAATGTTTGTATGTGACCACGCGCCAGAGATCAGGAGCAGCAAACTTACAATAGTAAAGCAGAAAATAAAGGCCCAGAAACAAGCCATGGGATGGGTCTTAACCACATCACAGACTCCCATTTCGTGCTCGCGGTTCTCCGCCTCGTAGGCATTGGTCATGAGTTGTGCGTCGACCAAGATCTCCGACTGGTGGACATTGCGTTTCTGGAGCTCATCGGCCTCGACGGAGTGTGCCCGGGTCGGGTCCATCTTCTCGTCGATTCCTGTCGACATGGTGAATAGCTGTGCTGGACGACGTGTGCATGCCGATACGAAAGAGAAGAGTCGAGCTATCAGGTGGTATGGCCAAGAGGGCACAGTGGAATCTTAAATGAACACCCCTCTAGGTCCTCTCGCACCACCCTTACCTCCAACAGCTCCCACCGGTAGTAAAAGTACGCTTGTTAGGGTAGCTCCGATACCTTCCCAAGGGCCCCGCAGCATGTTGTGAGTGTGGACTGTTGGTGTTGCACGGCGGCGGTGACCGGCGGAAACGTGCGGCGGCATCCTTCCGTGATCCCAGAAACCCTCCGGCCCACTCTATACGCCCGAGATGAACAAGCTTGAACAAGCTTCGACGGTTGCCGCTGGTGCAAAGCCAAGGTTACACGCATCTTACCTGATGTAGCGCCGGTAGCCCAGGCTCGCGGCACAGTTGCACTAAGAATCGCTGGTGCTACTCCCCGGGGTCCCACTAGAACGGTTCAAAGTCCGGAGCAAATCCAGGATCGTGGTGCTCTCGTGGTGTGCACCGTCTGGGCGGGTCAATGTTAGAAACCAGCGGACCATTCCATTCTTCACAGCGTTAGAGAGAGTAAAGGCAGGGGTTCCGCTTACGAAGGTGCGTCCGATTGCTTAAAGTGCCCAATCAAGACAGCAATAACTCGAGCCCCAGCATCTGATCAGAGGAATAATAAAACAATGCCTCTGGAAGTGGCGCTTTTATACTCAACAATCTAAAACCGAGTCTTCTCCTTTGGACCACCTTCGTCGGCCCAAGGCATTTGACCCTCAACATCGCTATTCCACCGACAATGGCGTGTGTGAACAGCCGCATACATTGTCGAGCCCAATGCCATCGCCCCAGCTCCCAGCGCTAGTGCTTGACTGCAAGATGTAATCGACCTCGCCTCCGCCATGAACAAAAGAGAGCTGAATGCTGGATACTCTTCCTCGGGATACTCCCAAATACCCCAAGTCCCTAGCCAGGCATACGCTAAATAAAATACCACAAGGTGCACCGTCTTGCTACAGACGGATTGGTCGTTGCTTTCCTCCCCATCCACTTTTCTCGATACGCCGGTCCACGAGTACCAGACCAATATCCCCACCATAATCAGTCCCACGATTCCCCACAACTCGCTAAAGATAGCCGGGCGGAGAGTATTGAACGGCACCTGAGGCGATACGGTGAGCAGCGCAGCTTTGACAAAAAAGCCCATCACGGCCACAAAAAAGATAGCAGAAGCTCTTCGGACATGGTCTCTCGACTCCGAAACGAGTAAAAGAATAGGCGCAGTCATCGCGAAGATTTCGTATATGGATAATGAGGAAATGAGGACTGGCGATGTCCAGAAGCCGTCAAGCTTGTCGGGTCCAAGCGCGTTTGCGACACCATTGTCGACTTCTTGTATCGAGTGGTATAATGCGATGACCGGGTAGAATAATGTGAAGACGAGTTTCGCACTTAGCGTGTCCTGCCGCCGAAGAGTGTGATTCAATGTCCAAGAAACGCCAACGGAAAGGAAGGTCAGGCACCAGGCCGCGACCACTCCGGGACCGTAGAGAGAGGGTATATCGATGCGCGACAGTAAACCAAGGAAGCAATCCATATTCGCAAACGGAAGAAGAGCCGAATTAAGAGATTATGAGGGGAGACTTCAAGAAATAGGCCTGGTACGTGTCCTCTCCGACGCAAGGAATGACGATGAAAGGAACCCGGGCGCGAAGGTGGCCCTGCCCAGGTAAGGAACAGCAAAGAGAGACCTGAAAAACGAGGATTGATACGAAAAGTCAAGCACGAGCAAGGCGGCGAACGGGTTCGATGTAAATACTCTCGCACGAGCAAGGGATGCCACGGTGTCGCAAGACGCTTTGAAACCTCGCAGCGTCGCACCTACGTTTAGAGCCAATCATAACTGGGGCGGCGCGCAGAGAACCAATCAAGTCCTCCAACGCGCCACCCAATAGCAGAAATTTCGATCGTCTTCGTACTCTGTTGTTATTTCCAAAAACATTGCTTTTCGGTTCGTGGAGCTGAATGGGTTCGTCAATTTTCTCTTTTCGAGGTGCATCAGAGGCTTGGTGGCGGACATGGCGAAAAAGCTTACCCCACCACCCCACGAAATGGGGGCGAGGCCAGCATCGGATGTGGGGGCCCCGATTGGTCGGTAAAGAGGGCCATGTTCACAGCCCTGGAGACCTCGGAGATAATTAGCGCAGCGATAAAATGGCATGGACGACGCTGGCTCTCGAGTTTTGCCTATTTGCTAGACATTAAAACGGTAAACTCTGTGCAGGAACTGCGCAAAAGTTTGCGAGACGTAATAAACGTGGGTACCGTACCACGGATTCGAAAGTTTCCAAGTTTCCAAGTGCTGAGCCCCCAAATCCTTGTTGAGATCGTTGTCTTACCTGCATCATATAGATTAATCTAAGAAGCGGCATGTACTCTGCACTGTGATGAGATTCGCGGGCTTGTTTATCTTGATTGCAATCGATAGGCGCTTGGGGCCAATCACTCAAGACCCCGGAAATCGCCGCACATCATCCGTGTACACAGTACTGCACTTCCATCCCCACGGACCGCGCACGTCCCATAGGTCCCAGCAATGAGAGGGTCGCAGGATTCGCCGGGGCATCGGATAGTTGGGTCGACTTCTCGTGGGTATCTCTGAAGTGAGATCTGGTAGCCTTGCAGGTTATCATTTCATGAAAGAAAAGCGAGACAGATTCTCAAAGGTTCGTCGCCAGACGTATAGAACATTGTACAGGACACATTGGGACATAAATGAACCGGAACTGTGCGTGAGAGCTTCGACGAAAGCAGTATTCGTTTTTTAAAAGCGAGGAGTCAATTCTCTGGATGTTAAGGGCGTAGGGTAGCAGCCGGCTCCGGGGCTCTGATGACGAGAGGATAGCCTGCAGATAAGCCCCTGGGAGTTTTGATTTTCCTGTCCTGTGGTGAGGCGTGATGCATTGTGTACCTAGTCCTGAAGATTCCGAAATCCCTAGTCCTGAAGATTCCGAAATCCATCACCTGTAATGAAATCTTAGCGTCCGAACTAGGAACTAACCAGCTCTTCTAAAGTGATATCTGTTGCAACTGCTTTGCTCGTTCCTCGCTGCGCCATAAGTGTACGCAGCAATAAACTAACGTACGCTCAATTGATTCCAAGCGGTGAAATGAGAGACTATACTACTGCGTTACGTAACTGACGAAGACTTCGTTCTCTACTGAAAGTAAGTAGCAGCGACACGAGAAGTTATGGTTCGTAATTGGGCGAAAGGCGTGGTTGGAGGCGCTTAGCGGCGTCGAGCGACGTCGACAGATGCTTCCACAAAAGCCAACATTTTTGGTGAAGATAGAGGCGGTGTTGCGAAGATAAACAACTGCGGGGGTGAAGGTGCAAGCTGACTGGCTTGAGGCGGTATTCTCTCGAAGGTTGAAAAGTGAGGCTTCACCAGAAAGTTGTTGGCGCACGTTTTGATTGGTTTCGGGCTGGTAGTGGATCGTATGATGTGTGGTCTCCTCTGCGTCGTGGCAAAATTGAGAAGAGAGTTGAAGTGTGTAGGTGCTCTGAGCTTGCCTACACCGACACTGCCAGCGCCGCCATATCGAGCCCTCGGAGGATTACTTATTCCAGACAAGAAACGTTTTTGGACACTGGATGTGACTTACACAAGCCAATCGAGATATCGAACGATAAGGTTCCCGCTGCAAGAGCGGTACCTCCTGCAACAAGCTACCAAGGATCAATTTGTCACAGATTGTGGACGCCAGATAAAGTTTGTACGGCCCTCCAAGATGTGATACCAAACATAATTGGCAGCACAAAACTGAGTTCCACACTAGAAAATGTTGGAGCAAAAAGGTCAACCTTAATGCCCCTGCGCAGTATCTGGCTTATATACCGCAACAGAAAGGAAAGAACATGTAGCGGTGAGCACTCGAGCTCGACATTTTCCGGACATACGTGCTTTCCAAGATTCGTTTCGGGGACAGACTATGAACGTTTCAGCTGAATCCACTCATCAAAGTAGCGCCGGCATCCCAGAATCTCAGCCACACAACCGTCTAGCTTAAGACGGGCGCTTGAGAAGCCAACCCCGCAATCGGAGTTGATTTTTCCATCCAGAGTCTTCTTGTGACCACCAATCTAGCTGATATGGCCACACTTCAAGCTCCCATCGCGGCGGACACTTCTCAAAGCACCCTTGATGACTTGCCCGACTTTGAATTAAAGCCAGAAGCGGGCCACTACAAGATCAAAATCAAGTGTGCCGACGAGAAGCTAAGTTCGCCTCTGCCCGAGAACCCAAATGTCACTCATTCGGAACTGTGGCTTAAATCGCCTGTATGACCACCTCACTGAGAATGTTTGATGCAGTGTACTGACGCATTTCTAGGAGCTCGACGGCAAGACAATACGTCTTATTGACAGTATACAATTCTACGCCGAGTCCCACGACTAGAACTACTCCGAAAATGAATCGGCCGGGAATTGGACGTGATTCGACCTTGGCATCTACGGAAACGACCAAGCAGACGCTCCCCGCAACAAGGATGGAGTTCACCTCATTTGGAGAAGTCACTATAATGCCTTCAAGACCGGAACTTTCCAGTGGTGTATGGGTCAGAAGTTCGAAGAGACCCCATGATCTTGTGCGCAGCCTCGAGCCGGGCATTGTGATTGGTGTCAGACTCTGTTTGCGCTTCGGTGGGTGGGAGATATATGGCCGCAATGGGTTTCTGGTGTTTGATATTAGCTCAGAAACTCCTGTGTCATCCTTCTGTCAGTTGATTGCGACACGCCGATTTTCGTTTAAGCCCATCGCGATCCACCCCTACTTATCAGACTTGAGTTCCAAGACCTATACCAAGGCTGTTCATCAGGTCAATATTGAGACCAAGGCTGTTTTTAAGCCCACCATCTCCCCTGAAATCTTTTGCGGTGGTAAATTTGAGACCGGGGACCAACTAGCCTTCGTGTTCTATCGTTAGGTACGTCATGCTCCAAGACACAATTTCCAAGTTAGATGCTCTGATCATGGTCACACACGGCAGTGGGGTTCGTGGGCTCCTCTCCCTCCAACTCTTGAAGGCCATGTTCGAGAAGGGAAACATCATGAAGAAACTGTGCGAAGTTTTCGACATGATTGGTGGCACAATTACAGGAGGGTAAGTAGGCATACCAACTAAGTGAAGGAAAATGTCCCTGAATATGGAGCAGTCTTATTGCCACCATGCTTGGCTGCCTGTGAATTTCCATCGACGACTATATCGGTCATTATTTGCAAGTCATGGGAAAGGTTTTCGCGGAAGGAGTTTCCCACACGTGGAAGTTGTAGAGTTTTGTTAAAACACAGGAGTTCTACAACGAACAGCCGCTTGTGGTTGCCATTCAGGAAGTCGCCAAGGCCAAACCGGGCGATTCGAAATTGGATGCGAAGTTGCTCGACAACGACCCCAATACCGCGTGTAAAATGTAAATAATAAGACTTCTGAGCCGTACGGGATTGCTAACTTCCGTACAGCTTCGTCACCGCAGTTTGACAGGATGACGCAAACAACCACATGCCGGTCTTCCTTCGCTCATACATCCGCACAACCAAGAATCCCGAGGGACCCAGAGGACCAACCCGGGTTTCCCGACATCAAGATCTGGCAAGCTGTCAGAGCAACCTCAGCTACGCCGGTATATTTCAAGCCACTCGAGATCGGAGACTATAAGTTGATTGACGGCGGCCTCCGTGCAAACAATCCTTTGGTTGGTGAGTTTTTGATGATGATTGAATGTGTCAAGTGTCTGACAAATCTCACCAGGATTTGGACGGAGATACTCAGTTTCTACAGTCCTGCCCAGCCCACGGTCTGCTTTCTCAGCATAAGAACCGACATCCCGCCAAACGCAGCTGTCCCACGACCCCGTGACGTCATCGCCTGGAAATTGAATAAGATCAGGAAAAGAAGTACCGCCGCTATCACGGGCTATTCGTCGGCGGCCACGAGTTCCGAGGCCACTCATGTTCTCTTCGACACTCTGATGAATGCCTTTGCACCTAACCCTGCAGTTTCTAACTACTGGTGTCTTAATATTGAACCACATCTCGGTGACTAGGTCGACGACGATGGGGTGGAACATCTTGACGACTCGGCTCACATTGCTGACCTGGATGACGTAAAAAGCATTACGGGAAAACCCATGCAGGAAGTGATTGATAAGTACATCGCCGACAACAAGAACCTGTTCGAGAAATGTGCGTATGTGCTGTCGAGGTCGCTGCAGTAGGGCAAATTGGCTAGCTTAGATCACTTTTACACCCCGGTTTCTACGGAGTAAATACCCATGACTACTCTGTACTTGATTGTATATGTACTGTGTAGTTAATCGTTACTCGGTAGAATAACAGGGGTTTACGATGTAAGATGGACCGTATTGTCGTTCTCGGGTCAATTGTTTGTATGCGTCTAGAGCGCCTTTCCCGCTTGTGAGATGAGGGAAAACGAACGTTGAAAATAAACCTTAGCGCAGTAACGATTCCGTTGACAATTTAGATAGCTTCCCCCTCACGTATTCCTACATGCATCTCGAAGTGACCTGACATTTTGGATAGGGGAAATTACTGTAAATACGAGGACGAGATCTGGTGGCTAACTGCAAGCGAGTGGCTGGGCGAGTGGCTGGGCGAGTGGCTGGAAATCTCCTTCCCCTAAAATTCTCTGCCCCAATTCAAGTCATACTCCTCGCATCTCGAAAAACCACTGAAAATCGCAATTGGACTCCTTGACATCTCCAAACTTTCTGAGCCAGGCCTACTTGCGCTTTGGTTATGTGTGTCAGCTTCGACGCTATTTTCACGGATTCTTCATACTTCTGCTGGGCCTGAGGATCACATGGCGAATGATCTAATATTTGCCCTTTCGCTCCCCGTTATCGCGGCTATGAGAATGGCGTACAAGCTTCTCAACAATCCGACCGACGTGAAAGGCCTTCAAGCACCGCTTTTCATCTGCGAGGCCTTCACAATACTTTGCCCATTTCTGACAGCCATTTTTGTTTATCACAGACACCAATCTAAGGCTTTGATCTTCGGGTACACAGCTTGGTTCATCTCCCTACCTGGATGTAGATTCCTTCCACCATTCGCCTCTCCCGAGCTTCTTGGCTTGTACGAAGTACTTCCACCAGGATTTCCCCTCTTGTGGGTTGCCGCTTCCCTCATCGCTCCTGTCATGGTTGCTTGTAAACTCCTATCGACCAAGCTCAAAAGGTCGAGACATGAGCGCCTGAGAAGAGTCGGAAACGATCTTGATATCAGATGGCGATCCATCGTCATCATGTTGTTTACTACATGGACTTTCTTGACCAATGCTCCCCGCATAGGGGTGGCATGGTGGAGACTGTATACTCGCGGGCTTTCCGGCTTGGGCGAATGAAATATTGTCTTCTTCGTCGCAAGACTATACCCATTCACGATCGGAAATCGCGAACATAACCCTGCCCGTATACTCAGCGTTTTCCTTGGCGGATGACCTGAAAACTCTACTTGGCGTGGCTTCGGCTCAGAGTCGAGCTGAGGTCGGGTGTGGTGGCTGTGCATCATTTAAATCGCAAACTCGCTGCAAACTGTTCGACGCTCAAAACTTCCACATTTTCTCTCCCGGAAACCTATAGCTGCCAACAGAGAGTGCAAAACGCCTCACGGTGCAACCCCCAGCATTTCTCGGTGGCGATCAACATGAACGCAGCAAACATGAAAACAACCCAAGACCTCCCGAAAGACTACACCACCGCGTCTTCTCTCTACGGTCCAGGACTCGTCGGCGCCTGGATTTGTGCGGTACTGTCGGTAATAATATCCTGGACGCTCAAGACGCCTACAAAGACAGACATTTTCAGCAACGATTTCTCGCCGTACTAGCGCTTCCTTCGATCGCCTCTATCCATCTCATCAGTGAATCGTTTCGGTTCGGATTATTGCGAGACCCCCATCAGTTCGGAGTTGACGATGCGGAGCCCCTAGTAACGTACGAGTTGGAAGTAGCGATTCTCTCGTCTGCCACAATCGGAGGTCTTGTGTACCATCTGCGAGGCCTACATTGTTCTGTTCTACGTCCTCGCCGCTCTTTCTCGGAGAAAGCACTTCCAGCCTGAAGACCGCCGCACACGCCAGGGAGTGAAGCCAGTGAGATACTTCTTCATCCTCTTAGTTTGTATTTTCTGCCTGGAAGCGACGACCACAGTAGGATGGCACAAAACAGAAACGAATCTCTACATGTACAGCCTCAGACCCGTGGCTTTCAATTACATTACCTTCGCGATATTCATCTTCCGGATCATTTTCTTGATTTGGAAGATCGTAAATATCAACATGCCTCGTCCAGTCAACGAACGGAGTGGTTCGACTTGGCAACACCTATTTCTGGAGCTTGTGGATTCTTTGGGCGGATTTTGTCCTTTCTCCGTCAACCTCTACCAAGTCATAATTGCTAGCGCAACGTGGCCTAGGTCGACGCCTCCATTGCCGAACGTCTCTCACCCAGGATTGTTGTTCTTTGTCCCGAAATCGGCCACTTCAATTGGCGACCTTGATCAAGCCGTAGCCTTCGCAGTGGGGCTCTTCGCTTTGTTAATATCCCTTTATTCCGCCCTCTATTCATGGTACTGGAACCAAGACACTTGGAGGGAGTCCAATCATATAGAGCTAAGTAGGTGGGAAAAGGATGAACTACATGAGCTCAGACTACAGCATTTCGGGAGACAAAGATACCAACCCTTGCTGGGGTGGTAATTAATTTTGATTATCTTGTAATATAGAGGTAATGGCAAAAGAATCAAACTCTGTTACAAGTTGAAAATCTTTACTTCTAGTAGACTCATCGTCGCCGTCACCACCTTGTTTAGGTCAAGATAGCTTGCAAAAACTACTGAATTGGCATACACAAAATGCGTTACATCTGGGCGTTTCCATACATGGAGAGTGGGATGAACGTCCCTGCCGAGATACCTTCACCTCAAGAGCGCTCATGGTCTGGCTCTTTTCGATACTGTCTTTCAAGAAAGTTTTGCGTTTTTCGCCCCAATTCCATAGCCTCAGTGTGGCTCCTGGCAAGATGGCTCAGTACGTGATGATCAAGCTGCAACAACCCTATTGTCTTGCCTGAGGCATTCACAGTTACAAGGCAGGCTCACGGACAACCTGCTACCTTTACTAACGCTAATCAGCATGCTGGTTGGCACGGAAACGGGCCGGCAGTGAAGTTCAACAGAATTTACGAGTTGCTTGTCCATTCAGCCAGGAAAATCCCGGGAGGTTCTGCGCATTTTCAGGTCCCGTCCACGCAGTGTCAATTCGAGTCGTGGCTAGATGTAACCGTGCTTCTGGTTTTGTTGAGAATGCGACGCGGATTCCGGTCAAGACAGGCTGGCTGACAATTGGGTACCTGGTAAGGCTTACTGCACCTACAAGCAAAAGCAAAAGATGTACTGTGGGATCTAGGGTAAGTAGTGTTAGCGCGGTGGGTGTGGATCTGTGGCGGACGGCCAGTGCAATGGTAAATAAACAGAGGGGCTCAGACCATTTCGCAAATATACACGAATGAAAAGAGTTAAATACGTGAAAAAAGCAGATGGTTTCTGCGCTCTGCCACAGACCCACACCCACCGCGCTAACACTACTTACTCTGGATACCACAGTACATGGCAGCGAAAAAGGGAGAATCCTTCAAGTCTCGATGCGGAAGGCTGTGGCGTCGGGGAATACGGAAAGGAGCCAAGTGGCTTGGATTCGAAGGACGAGCGTCCGGCCTGCCACACCAAATATTGGACATATCAACCTTCGGCTGGCCCGCTACATCAATTATCGTGTTTTCATGTTCCTGTATGCATATTTTAGAAAACATTCTAAGACATACTCTCAAATCAAATTCCTCGACTCCAACATTGTCCTCCTCCCCGCCGACAGTCGATATGAACGAAACAAACCTGGCGATCAACTCCACAAGCATTATCAAGGATTACTCGACCGTCTCCTCCCTCTATGGACCTAGTGCTGTCGGTGCTTCGCTCTGTGCTGCTCTACCGGTTATCATATTCTGGACACTCAATCCCGCAGCGAAGCGAAGGGGTCTATTTACAAACGATGTTATCGCCGTCCTTGCTCTTCCCACCATTGCCTTCTTTCACATGGTGGTAATAACGAGCACCAGTCGTGGCTTGAGTACCACACGGGAAGAAGACGTGGATAGGAAGCTTACCCAGGACTCCGAAGTATATCTTCGGTCCTCCGCAACCCTTGAGGCTGTTTATGTTGTGTCCGCGACCTACAGCCTGGTATGCAGTAATATTATACTCGCTGCTTCGGTACAAGACTCTAAACGGGGATGGATAAGATCTGTCATCATGATGGTACCCTGGTTTTTGATCTATGTCGAGAGATACGATCGGGGGTTAGCAATCACGCAAGCTGGCGCAAGCATGGATGGCTTTCTGAGACCAAGGACGTTCCTGTATGTGGACGTCGCCACTTTCCCCCTCCTATTCGTCATTTGAGCTATTAGATGGTGTATCACGAAAACGAAAGTGTTTCCCATTTTGCTCAAGAGGGGCTTTACAGCCTATGAAGTCGGTATCCTACTGTTGTGTTCGTGTCCAAGTGCGATTCTCAGCTCTCTGACTGGTATAATATTTCTTGGCTCTCACATCAAACTCGCCCGTTCATTCAGGGCCACCCAACGTCACGTTCTTTATACCCAAATCCTCCGCCTCTATCAAGGACCTCGATCAATCAATAGCACTAACAATTGGACTCTGTTCGGTCTTGGCTGCCGCATATGAGGCCTTCCGAACCCGAAGATCTCGTACAGCATTTCAGGAATTTGATGAGTGGAGGTCCGATACTTACACACTCCTTCTGCGCCTGGAACAGAACAGGCCTTCTCTTACATCGCAGTCGTTGAGAACACAGTTAGAGACGGTTGACAGGAAAATTCACGAAGTGTTGTTTATTCCGGAACGCGGAGAGATAGACGACGTAAAGAAATGCTCGATGAAGAAATGTCTAAAATCCCTGATTTAGAGGGAACGGGCGCCGAAGCAGCAGAACATGGGCTTCCACAAACATATGTAATCAATCATCGGCTAAGAATGAGCAGGTTTTTGTGAAGGCGCGCAGATAGAGCCCTTAACTCCTAGAAGAGCGCCTCAAGGGAGCTTCCAGATTGTTCACCGAAACGCGCTCGAGTTACCTGTTTCTTTCGAGATTTGATATGCCGTAGCGATAATGTTGGGTGAACCGTTGCGGAGAGAGCATGTCATTAAAACTTTTACGCAAAACAAGTTTGCAGCAATTTTCTCAAAGCAAATATTACTCCCACAAAACTCCACAATTCAATGAAGGACATCAACCCATTACTGCGGGACTAGCACTTCGAGCTTATACACTGCGCCCGACTTTACATTCTTCACATACGGCTCACCCAACTCCTTACCATCAAGCTTGACCTTGACATCCTTGACATCCCCCTTCTTCACATCGACCTCAAAAGTCGCGCCACGGAACAGACGCGTAACCTTGATGCCATCCCACTCACTTGGCAACTGAGGATTAACACGCAGCCCCTCCGCATCACCCTTCAATCCACACAAACCCTCGATGAAGCATCGATACGCCCAACTCACTGTCCCGGTATTGAAAAGCTGACTGCTTCGTCCCGCAGTCCTCGGATACTCGCGATACGCGCCACGGTAATAATTGGGGATATACACCGGCAGCTGTCCACGCTGGATATAATCCTCGGCGTTTGGACCCGGGATCATTTGACGGAGGAGCTTGTACGCGCGATCCTTCTCGCCGATCGAGTACAACGAGTGGATGTAGAAGATACCGGCGTGATTGTACACGCTTGCGTTTTCGCCTTGGCCGGGGTACTTCTGCGTCACACGTCCGACGTCCTCTCTCATCTTGCTGTACGGAGGTCCGAACATGGCGACTCCAAAGGGCGTCGTCAAGTGCTCGTCGACGGACTTCAGCATCTTGGGAATCTGCTCTTTGTTCGCCGCTCCACCGAGGATACTCCACGCTTGAGGGTTCAGCCAGATGCGGCCCTCGGGGTCTTTCTTGATACCGAAGGTGACTCCATCGTCCGTAATGCCACGGGCAAACCAGTCACCGTCCCAGAAATGCTTGTTGGCGCAGTCGTTGGCGTTCTTGGCACCGGCACGGTAACGAGCAGCGATGTCGGTTTTGCCTTGCTGCTCGCAGACGTCGGCCCAGAGCTTGCAGGCAAAGCCGGTGGCGACAGTAAGCCATCCAGAAACACCAACACCTTTTGGTCCAACCATGTTCATCGGGTCGCACCAGTCGCCCTGCGCGATGAAACTGAGACCCCGATGATCGCGGGCTCCAAGAAGCCAATCCATCGCGCGGGAGAGACGCTCAAAAACGGTGAAGGTATCGCCATTCGAGCTGATGAGCTCCTCATTCAGGATGGCGTAGTCACCGGTTTCAGCGAGATAGATCTCAAGCGCGACAGGAAGCCAGACACAGTGGTCGGTGTGCGGAATCTGGTTGATGTATTTGAGTTCTGCGCCCTCGGTGAGAAGGATACCATCAGGCATTGAGCCATTCGCTTCTTGTTGGGAGAGAGCTGTGAGCAAGGCTTTGCGCGTAACCTCAGGCTTGATGTAGCTCATGCCCATGTTGTCCTGCATGTAGTTCCGGGTCTGCGGGTCGGTAGTGAGACGATTCACATCGCCATGGTAGTACACTTGACGCGGGAGCCAGTTGTTCACAAAGTTGTCGAGATCCTTGTCTGGCGTTTCAATCTGCAAAGATCCTTGACCTTTGTCCATGTACGCTCCGTAGTCGGCGGCGGCCTTAGCGAAGCCCTCCTTGCTGAGATACGTGCTTCGCATGTGACGGATTTCCACATCATCGAGGGCGGGGCCAAATAGAAAGCGGTACTCTCGCTGCTCGTTAGGCTTCAACGTCTCGCGGTATTGCACAGCCGCCGTAGGAGTTTCGTAACGGGCGTCACTATTTCCCAGCGTTTCTTCCATAACAGCACCGGGGCAATGGAGACCTCCTTCTCCCTCAAAGGCTTGTTGCATAGCCTCCCATGAGACGGGCGGGGTCTCGCACAAGAAGTAAGTCTTGTCTTTGAGCAACTTGTTCTTGTAGTAGTCGGCCGCTCTCTGATAAGGAGTGATGCTATTCGCAACAATACCCCCAAGGTCAGAGCGATATTCGGCCTCTTGATTCATCCAAGACATGTAGCCGATCGGGAAGTACGGATAGACGCTGATCTTGCGGTTGCGATTGGACAAGTTGGTCACTTTGATGGTCCAGAGCTCTGCAACATCGTGCGTAGGGATACAAAAGCTCATCTCGACACGGATATCCAGGTGCTCGACGGTCCAAGAAATGTCGCTTTTGCCGACAGAGAAGACGAAGCGATCGACGGGGGCTCGTACCGGCTCGTACGGAGCGGAAAACAGTTCGTCTGCTTCCTCGTCCTTGACGTACACGAAGCGACCGGGGTGGTGAGCGTAGTAGTTTTGCTCCGGCTGCATGAAAGTTTTTGCCTCTAGATTTGGAGCGTACGCGTACTTGGCGGGTTCCGGTTGCATGTATTGCGAGGTTGCATAGCCGCGACAGGTGATCTGGATCATCATTTTCTGATTCCACAAGAACCCGGCGGCCTTGGGCAGGGCCGTCGCACTGGTGAGCTCATATCGTTGGCCATTTTGAGTGGGGCGGAGCAAAGCCTGGGGCTTTGGAACGATCCCGGTGCGTGTCATTTTGAGCTACGGGGTAGGCTCTGACTTGGTGATAGGAAGGAAATTGAAGAAGAGAGGTATTCAACAACGTCTACGGTCTACAAGGATCTTCGTCTAAACATGTATCTGCACACCAGGTTACAAAAGAACGACACGACAAGCGGCCAGCGCCGCAATAAATACTCAGCCTACCCATGCTCCGAACGAACAACAAAAAAGAACAAGACCCCGTGTTCTAGTCCCACACAAGAGGCGAGTCTAGAAGCTGTTGTCTGGGCTGAGTCAATGGAGAGAGAAGCCGGGAGCTCCGAAGGTCAAAGGTCCGGAGGGAGGGAGGTGAACGGGCAATGGAGAAGTGATACGCTGTCAGGGCACTTAAAGGTCTCCATACAAAGTCGGAGACGTTGAACAGCAGGTTTGCAAAGACAAGAAGATGCTGTAGGTGGCAATGTCCGAGCGATGGAATGATGTTCTTTTTAAGTTGGCTTCAACAAATGGCGCGTGGGGCGGTGTGTAATTGAGGCTATTCCCAAAACAGATTCAGGCTAATTGAAGAGGTAACAAAGTACCACAGCTTTCTTTTTTTCTTTGGGTGGGAGCTGACATGCGCAACAAAGTGCGACTTTACCCAAATGGCGATCGTCCTAATGCTTTTCCGGCAGAGAAATGCTGTATTACGTTAGCAGTGGGAGCAAGTGGGGTGCCACCACCAACAATCCATCTTTCACCGCAGGACGGTACTGCGAGCGCCAGCTAAAATCCCTCATCACTCCCAAGCTGACCAAGAATGTCCCCACGCCGAAGAACCCGGCTACCAACAAGTTGGGTAGAATGAGACCAGATGATTGATGTAAAGCCGGTAAGGCGAGTCATGGATTGTGTTGGGAACCGAAAAGGCCAAGGTGACCAGAAGCCAGGCTAGCGGCTTGGAGGAAAGCTATCCGCCAGGCTGATCCGTATTCGCATTCGAGACTATGAAGAAAGAGTGGAAATGAAAATGGGAAACTTGATCCTTTCAACGGAATAAATTGGAGACAAAACAGGGATGCCACCTACGATATGGGATGTACAAGATGAAACGAACACCAATCTCATTAGCTACCTGTCCGTGGGCAAATAGGGAGTAAGGGTGCCATAAAGTCTTGCGTCCCCCTGTTCAACGGTGGGCTACAACCGCAATCCTAAAGGAAAGCCGGTTCGGCACATCACAGGTACCGGGAAAGACTTTTTCTTGGGTGCGGCCTTTGCCGACAATCGTTTCGCCGAAGCGATGCCAGACGGCTGATTGCCGGACCAATACAGGAAAACCCATGAAAGAGTAGACCCATATCAGCACCCGTAACTGAATGTGTGTCCCCAATGGATGGGGTGAAATCAATAGCGGTGGAGACCGGGATGCTGTGGATCACGTGGACATCTGCAACTATCGTTAGTAAAGGGCGTCGACGGCACGGACTGAAGGAAGCGTACCATGACGGCGGGTGTAAGCGCAGCATTTGTGAGATCTGGACAGTAAATTAGGGGATGGACGCGCGGTGCGGCAGGTAGGTGGACTCACCAAGAAGACGGAGCGAGAACGCGTGAATCAACAGACGCTGTACGTGGGCAGAGATAAGGTGTTAAGCGGTCGATCGATTCAGCTCTCCTATTGCACATTACGATGCTCGAAAGCAATCGTGATGCACTTAATGAAAGTGTAAGGTACTGGGCAGGTGGAGGGAAGGGAAATGGGGGAAGTCGAAGAAGCCTCCCCTAGCGTGTCTTAGCGCGCCGCTGACTAAGCCAAAAGCGAAGGCTTTAAGTTACCATCCCGACCATCAACAACTCATCATGCAGCACTTTCTGATGATCAGATCTTACTTGGGTAGAGCCATTCAAAGTACTGTTACCACTGTTCATTGCCTCGTTTGTCCTGGACATAGCAACCGAGGAATCCCATCTCTTGCCGCCAAGAGGCGGGCGGCCTGGTAACCTTGGGACGCCTTACAAATTGACCCAGAATAGGTCTTATTATGGCAGCTATAAGCCCCCACGGCTAACAACATTGTCTTCACTACGCGAAATTCCGCCTCTATTGCATGCTAGCCTTGGAAAGATCCATAGCACGAGCCAACCGCATGTGATAAAGCCAAGTATAGGCTCTCCACGTGCGGGGTAGCCCCTTATCGATAACGTACCTTCGATCTTCGACCTTCAACCTTTGTACCTAGCCCAGTTTTGTTGATAATTGCAGGGTACTGTGATCAGTTCATGACTTGATATGACTGGACTTTATCGCCTTCTCTTGGGTCGAATGATACTATATATCGGCGCCATCTCATACACGCACTTAATTCTGAACGGCAATCCTGCTTAGGTGATCCCTGGTGCATCTCGTTACGTGCCCAGCTCTGTCCCCTATGCAACATAAAGCACTGCGTGAACTACCACTTATCATAGATGTGGTCGTACTGCCGCAGTTGAGGACAGATAATACCGATATGTTGGAGAACTACATTTGGACCCCTCCCCTTCATTGTCGTAACCATCTGTTGCCACGGCTTTTTGGCCAGCCCAACATCCAATACTCTTATGACGTGAGTGCCAAATGTCAGGAGATTACCTTCAAGTCCTCTCCGGGATTAATTGACACTCCATCTTCTAAAGCCACATTCCAGGTTTAGCGAGTGGCTTGAGCAGCATTTCCAGCATCAGGCCACCGATCATGATGCTCAAGCTCACTGATATCCCTTCAGGTTCAACACCATCCCCACCCCCCAGGTCTTATCGTATGCAAATTCTAATCACATTTGACACCCTACATTTTGGGTATCCCGAGAAGCCTTGCATATTTATCGGTAACCATGAGCCAGCAACCCTCACTCCCTCCTTCCAAAGATGCAAATCTCCCCGACGAGAAACTTGATCCGCTCAACAGTGGAGTCATTTCCAATCTTACTATCGCGTCCGTGAACGTCAACTTCTTTCGAGAAGATCACCCCAAAGTAGCCGTTACGGTTCATCAGAAACGGCTTCGAGTCTGTTCAATCTCGAGTTTTCACTCGATGACATTCCCACCACTGAGAACTAGGTAAGCCGTCCGAGTGAGCATTCCACTTTGGAGCATTTCTTCCTTTACGATGAACCAATGGACCGTCGAAAGATCGCCGTTGTTTACGGTTTGGGTGGTATTGGAAAAACACAGCTTGCGCTTGGGTTCGCACGAGAGTACAAGGCGAAGTTCTCTGCCATCATGTTCCTAGACATGAAAGACGACTCTACGTTCCTCGCAAGTGTCTCCAAAGTCTTCGATCGCGTGTGGGAAGCATGGCCGTCTGGGCTTGAAGGAAAGCCCAGAAAGAAACCCAAGGAACCAGAGCTAGTCCTCCAGACTATGGTGAGATGGTTGTCAATTGCCCAAAATCGGTACTGGCTTGTCATACTCGATAACATTGATGCGGGTGATGAGAATGAAGAGAAAGAGATAGTCGCAAGATGCGTCCCATCGGTGGATCATGGAAATATCATCGTTACAACTCGGGTGCAGTGCTTCACAAATATTGGGAAGCTTGTTCAAGTCGAGCGAATGAACGACAACCAAGCTGTAGAGTTGCTCGCCAAAAGGTTGCAAACTCCCCTCCCGGCATTTACGGAAAAGCCTGTCGAGACAGATCCGCAAATTCTTCAAGGTCCGTTGTAAAACACCATTGCTCTTCCATCTTCATGCTAAAACCCTCCCTAGCAAGGCAAGACCTGATCACTGAGCTTGGCGGGCTACCTCTTGCCTTAGCCCAAGTCAGCGCCTACATCAATGACACAGGGATAGGCTACAGAGAGTTCCTGGACTTATACAACTCGTCTCGGCACGAAATATTGAAGGGTCTTCTGCCTCCTGGATCTGCTGAGGAAGATCCGAAAAGCTGCATTCTTACTACCTGGAAAGTCTCACTAGATCAGCTCTTACATTGTCGATCACGAAACCCCAACACGAGATCCCTGTACAGTCGAGCGGCGAAACTACTGTTCCTTTTTGCACATCTGAATTCTCGCGATATCTGGTTCCGTCTCCTACAGGCGGGACTGCTCGATCCCGATGTTCCGCATTGGTTCCGAGAAACGCTCAATAGCAAGGCTAACTTTCTCAACACCGTTCGCGTCCTAATAAAGTATTCCTTCGTGATCGCAAATCCGCTGGATGAAGCCTATTCGGTTCACAACTTGTTTAGTCTATACTGCGCATACTCCGCGAAGGAGCAGGGAAACTCCGAGTATCTGACCCTCGCCCTGAACATTGTCGGATATAGTGTTCCCACCAAATATCACCCATCGGTTTGGAAGGTAGACGAGCGACTTCTACCCCATGCAAATGTGATCTTGGATCATGTTCGTGGAGGGGCTATCGTGCACAGTCAAGGCTTCGATATTAGGAAGCTGAGCTGCGAGGATCTGGATTTCGCTCGTGGAATTCTCCATAATAACTCCGACCAGGGAGGCTATGTTTTATACTACCCTTCATCCAGGCTCTCGATGCTATTCCAGCGTCATCAATGGGACCCCACGGTTAGCACCTTGCTCGAAACGGAACTCGACTGCCTTGAGAGAGAACAAGGGCGTGACGCGCCTGTAACCCTACTGCTGATGGTTGAACACGTATGGAATTGTTTCCTAGACGATGAATACGAGAAGGGAATGCCGCTTGCGCAAGAATCGCTCATAGGCCTTGCAAATCAAATAGGTACAAAGTCAAGAGAAGCGTTTAGAGCGACCATCGCCATTGCAGCCTTGCATAGTCTTAGAGAAACCTTTACTGAGTCCATCAGGATTGGAAGAGAGCTTCTGGAGCGCTCGGAATCGGCCCTTGGGAAGAACGACCTGCTCACCCTCCAAATCATGTGGAACCTCGCAGTCGATCTGCGTGACAGCGGGGCAGTCCAAGAATCGGACCACTTCTACGCAGAAGCCTTCAGAAGATACGAAGAGGTCTTAGGCAGGACACATCCTTACACACTAAAAGTTGCGGGGTCCAGACATGGGGTTCTTACGCGAAGCAAAAACTTCAAGGATGCAGCAGAGTTCCAAACCCGAGTTTTCCGGACCTATTGGGAACTGCACGGAGCGGATCATTCAAAGACGCTCGATCAGGCCGAAGATCTTTTCTCTGACTTTTTGAATGTAGAAGACGAATCCTGTAGGGCTCAAATTCTCAATGTCTTTGAAGGGTTCGTTGATCATCTTCGAGATCATTTCCATTATCGGCGTAGCGCTCTTGTATATGCATTAATACTGCTCAGTAGTTGCTATCGTGAGGAAGGGAGTGCAGTCATGGCTGAGAGGTGCTGCTTAGAAGCATACAACTTGATTCAAGAAGAAGATATATCAGGTCAAATACCCTGCCATCTGTTGATCATGGAATCCCAGGATCTGGTCAGCCTAGGCAAGTACACCGAGTCGGAACGCATGCTTGAGCTAGCGTTGTGGAAAGTTACCGAAGCCGCCACAGACGAGGTTGATTTTGATATCTCGGGGTTACCAGGACTAGTGGAAGTGTATGCAGGGCTGGGAGACTCGGACCACTTACTAGCCATCATGGAAACGATGGAACGCCTTTCTAAGCATATGCGACCTTCAGAAAAACACATTACCATGTTAGGGATGCGAAATTCGGCAATAGTCCTGGTTTCACTCGGGCGTGATCAAGAAGCTCTCCATTTTTTCGATTTGATCCGGAACTTCTTCAGAGAATCCGACGGAACCGACTCTATTATATACCTGGAATCTTCCTTTAATCTCGGCATATGTCATAAGAACCTTCAGAATCTTGAAAGGGCAAGATCTATCTGGGAGATTCTGGCGGCTCGTCGTACCACACTAAGTGGGCCGAGTCGATTAAACGCTGTGGACTCTTTTCGGGAAATTGGAGTGCTTGAAGCACAGGAGGGACGGTTCAGTGCTGCGGAGGAGATATTTATAGAGTGCTTGAAGCTCTACAAGATGGACGGAGGGATTTACGTTGGCCTACCCAGGTGTCGCTTGGAGTTGGCTGAGGTTTATTTGGATATGGACCGGTTTGCAGATGCCGAATCTGCATGTGAAGCAGCGATCGAAGATTATCTCCATTGCACTGACACAGGCCTCTCGCCGAAACGCCGAGGGAGATTCCTAATTTCCGTCTACGAGTTGCTCGGCCTCGTGACTCTCCTCCAGGATAGATTCTCTTCGGCAATCAAAGCATATACGACCATCTGCGAAGATTACAGCTACGCTTCCGATCGAGACATTGGAGACAGCCAAATTTGCCTCGGAATAGCCTCTATATGTGGTGGCCGATATGAGAAAGCGGAGACCTATGCCGCCCAAGCCTTGCGGTCATATACCCGTGATTCATCATCACAGACTTGGCGGCTGAAGTGTGCGGAAGCGGTAAGCGAGGCGGTCTGGTGTATCAAGATGAAAAAGGAGACTACAGCAGATGGAGTTTTACGACAGAATCACTTCCTCCCCCCTGGGTGGAACTTATACCATAGCAGAGGTTTTATTTGTTTTGAGTGCCCGGATGGTATCGATCTATTGAGCTCAGGCGTGATGCGTCTTTGCGGAGTTGCAAAAAGACCTCGTCTCATCAGTATCGCTTCATCATCTACGGACACCACGGATTCATTGGAATCAGCACGGCTTAAGTCTAGCATTGACGACACACCGGTATATGCGAAACCTCATGTCCTGGAAACAAGAGTGCGGGAAATCGACGAGAAAAACTGGAAAGCATTGCTACCGGAGCTTGACGAGGCTCTACAAAGTGTCATTGAATTTTCCCGTCCAGCGAGAGGACCCTCATGTTGGACCGTCAGAGCCCATCCAGGCATCGATACTGTAAAGCTTCCTTTATCCATAGCGGGACTTCCGGTTATCGTTCCTGTGCGCACACGTTATCCAGCGATGGGTGGTGTAGGACATTTACCCGATCCCGGATCCATGGAGCTGGTAGACCCTTCACAGCCACTTACTGATGATTTCGTCGATGGGGTATTCAAAGAGTACAGAGAAGCGAAGGGGTTTTTTCTTCTCCTGAACGGAATGCTCCAGATTCTAGTGGCACCGGATTTCGACCGAGAATCAGCACTTTCCGAACTGCCGACCCGCTTCCATGGGCTTCACGTCAGCTACATAACCATTAATATGCATCCTGCATCGTTAGAATCACCTTCCGCAACTTTGGCTATGTCAAAGGCAGCCCCAGCCGCAACCATGTCGTCGGTCCCTAAGATAGGGTTCAACACGGGACTAAAGCCATTCTCAGCTTTTCATCTAAGAACAGGCAGCACAATCGAGGCGCGGGCAAAGGCCCACAATAGAACGAGGCAAAATGCAAAAGTTGGGCTGAAAACTAGACTATGGCAGGAGCCGTCGAAGACATTCCTTACCATGCCCACGCACGTGCTTCTTCACGCCCTGAAACGAAAGAAGTTCCTCGGTCTCTTCGGACCAAAAGAAGAAGAAGCTAATCCCGTCTATTCTGGCGACTGGAAGCCAAAAATCGAAGTCTGGGCATATGGCCAACAGGTAGTTTCACCATAAGTTACATGGATTCTCAGCTCACTGGTTTAGTTTGGGACCGTCGCAGAAACCTTTGATGAGCGAGCTAAGCGATATCCTGAAGGCTACGTTCATGACCTGAGTCTCATAGAACCGATGCATGATGCTCTTGTGGCGGATGTGCGTTCACCAATCCGAGATCTGGGGTGGTTGAACACGGATGGGTGGAATCAACTGCTCAATTCAGATATGGTGAACAGACTGCATTTCCTGGAGAGTTCGGAAGATGAACATACCGAAGTCAAATCAATTCCCACTGATATCTGTGTAAGTGGGTAAAGATTGCTAGTTATTTTCAACATCACGCTCATATTCATCATAGTCTGTCGGAAGGGGAGTCGTTATTAGCCAAGGACTTGACGAGCGCGGCATCGAATATTGGAAGGGCGTGGTATCCCAGCTCGTACTATACCGCGTTCATCCCAACTTCGAATACCCTCGTGATCACAGTGGCCGTGTTCTTTATCTTAAAAACGGCCAGAGAGAAGGTGGCACCATTGGCCCTGCCGTTGTTGGATTCCAATCCTTCTATCAAGGAGTGGATCTGCCACAGCATTTTGATGTGGAAGACAAAGATTTTGATGCTCTCATGAAAGAAGGATCGGTTGCATTCTATGGTGCATACAAGGTACCCGACGACGTTCGAAAATACCATCAAATCCTGTAGATTTGAAATGTCAAGAGGTTCAGCAACAGGACAAAATTAATTCTCACTCGCGGGTAGCGTTTCTGAATGATAATTACCCTCTTTGAACTTGCAGCGCTATTTGTCCTGTCTTTTACTTCACGTACATCATTTCGACTTGGGCAGGAATGTTCCAGCCACCTGTGCAATACCCATTGCGACTTGAACGATTGTGAGTGGAATGATGAACGCAGCGAAACTTCCATAGTCAGCAAGTGTATCACATTCATGTTGGCATCAGTTAAACTTACAGGAATGTCCAAAATTGGACCGTATCTCGGCGATCTCGGAACAGTACCCAAAAGCTCCATGGCTTTGCATTGTTTTGGAACTCGTACAAGGTAACGATGCGCGACCACAAACACTCATAAACCTCTGGATTCCAATCTTTACTTTTTGATCCTACTTCAGACTCTAACGTTGGGTCGAAAAGCGAAACCTTCTTTTCGCAGCAATTCTCATCCTGAGTTGTGTGTGCTGTCTCTTTCTTCAACTGTTCAATGGCTTCAAGAGTGACTCTCCTCACGGAACACGCCTTACACCAACACCAAAACTTACGTTGCATCAATTTGTTGAGACCTTTGACATGTTTACCCGGATCCAGTGGCCGAAAGAGTGTGGGATACGTATGCTGCACCTCGTGCATATACTTCTGTTCCATTCCAGCTGGGAGCTTCTGCCCAAGGAGCATCGGCATCGCAAAACACTCCAGAACCCATCTTCCAAGGCGTTTCGAGAGCAGCATATGTCTGTTAACATTATTTGTCCAATGGATCTTGACTCCGGCAAATTTCCGTAACGTGTAGAGGTTCAAGTCCTTTGCAGGGATGGTAGCAGATTCCAGAAGGTCCAAAGGCGCGTATATTTCGTTAACGGACGTGGATAGAAACTGCAGTCTTCCGGGTCCGTCGAGATTCTTTGAGCCCATGTTGGAGAGCGAGAGCTTCATAATCCGGCTCCTTGGGTCGTCGGCATTGAGTAAGTTGGTCACTTCCCACAGTGAATCCATACATGATCTCCTAGAGGGGACGAGACCGGTTATCCCGATAAGCTCGGCAATGGAACAACCCAATAGGTCCTTATCTCTATGATTCGACTGTGAAGCATTGCCCGAGGTTGCAGTCTTTTTCCGATGTCTGTATGCTGCTTCAATCGGTCTGCCCCCACTCGGATGATTCTCGAAGTACACCAGCAGCGCAAGCCGGGTGCCGATGATGTTGAGCGCTAGATCTGTAGCGAGGGTTTTGTATACATCTTTTGATTCTTTGCTGTTCCTGAATTTGATGATCTGATCTTGGAGACTGTCGATGTAAGTTTGTATCGTCCTTCGAGTCTGAAATTCGGAGTCAGATCCAGTGTTGGAAAAGTAATGTATTGCGTCCAGATAATAATTCAGATACTCCCCACGGAAGATCTTGGGAGATTTGCAGACCTCTAGATAGTTGAAGTATGTCCTTTGGGCGGTCGACGAGAGCTTGGAAAGATTAAGCTCGGTGAGAATTTGTGATTTCAGCCCGTCCATTGGGGATGTGGGAAGAAGATTTAAATGCGCGGATGACGAACGAATGTTGCTTCTTTACAGGCAGCCTCCGTGAAGAGGGTAATGGCTGCTAGGTTTGTGACCAAACGTGGTGTGATTAAATCTCTCGTCTGGAGACCATTCATGCAGGTGCAGGCGCCATGGTATGATTTATGATGGATTTTCTGCCTGTGAGCTCAGCCGAAGAGATGTGGCGCTTTAGAGCGAATCACAAAAAGACAACTTCGTGATTTGCTTGTGCGTCCGACACCAGAATGGGGGTGGCGTGACGGCATCTTTTTCGGGCAATATAGTAGCTGAGCAACATGACTTTGACATGACTATACTTTTGGCTTGGAACCAACAATATGGAGCCTAATACTATGTACTACACCTTCCCCACAATTTCAACCCTTTCTTGAGCCCTCTTGTCATCCAATTCCCTCGTGAGCTTTGCTATACATTCTCGGTATCTTGAATTTACTCAAGCGTGACAGTTTTACGGGTCATGCACGCTCCACCCGCACCTCCCAGTTGCTCCAAACTCATTCGTAAGATTAATTCCCGCTCTAACGAATCGCCCGTTTACTGTTTCAATGGATTAATTGTTTTCTTACTATTCTTCGCCAAGGTGTCTCGCGGCACGAGATTCTTGCCTAGTTGAGCATCCATGTACAGGATGGCCCGTGCTATACAGTTTGGATATCTCGGACGTTGATGTGTGGTGTGCCATTCGCTAATATTGATTCTTCCACTGATAACCGAGCAATTTCGTGGTACTCAATCATCTCTTGCTTTTCTTTCCGTCGGTTGTGTATCTTGCCGTCACGAATGAGGAACGTGATAACGTCCTCGTAAAGTTGATGATCACCCAAGAGACCCCGAACCGTCTTCTTGTCCAGCGGGGAGATCCAGTCAATTTTGTTCTACACAATAGCTACTTTGTATTGACGTAGTGTGTGTTTCCAGTGGCGCATCAAGCTCGTATTTTCCCAGCCATCGGGTGGAAATGCGTATGTTCCAGCCCAGCGCTCACGAAGCCAGCGTCCGTTCTCGTTCGTCTTCACCAAGTCGCGCAGAATTTTCTTTCGAGGTTGTCCGAGTGCATCGCATGCATTAGTGGCAGCAAGACGCCCGAGGTCAAAGATACCAGGAGGTGAAGTGTGCTCCGGAACGTCCTCCACAAATGGTACCCTTGCAGTAATGTTGCTCGAGCTTCTCTTGAACGGCGTCAGCGATACAGCCTCATGTTGTTTGAATCGCCCACGAAAATACTCCCAAAAACCAGCAAAATTCCTTTAGGGTCAGCGATCCTCTCCCGTGCAATCTCGACAGCCCCAGCTGCAGAGAATATATAGGTCCGAAAACGATCTGGATGTCGCCGAATCCCATCTCTCTTCCTTGAGTACCTGCATATCGTACGAGTTTATTAGATTTGTCAGTTCGCATTTTCCCCAGCGAAACAATTTTTTCAAATGAAAGTATTGTTCCGCGAATGCCGGCTTATACTGCCGCATGGGCCTACCGGTCTTTGCCCAGGCATATGCCATCGCCTCGAGGAAACCAAGATGCATATTCACAGCACATGTGGGACAGAAGGTGTTGTTGCATGGGATCGCGGGATGACGAGTGTGGTTGCAGGAAGTGATTGGCGTACGCTCCTTCGGATACGAGCCTAGAAGTAGAACGAACGGGTCTCCGACATAGGTTTCATTTTTTTCAGAACGAGCCTCCACAAAATTGTGGTACTGTAAAGGTGCCAGTTCCCCAAGGCCTCGTCAGAGGCCTTGGAGTAGGTAGTCCGTATAGGCCAACTGGCCCTCGTTGGGCGGACGAATGGCCGCACTCCGTGTCATCCTGATCGAGTGCTCAGGCAGGGTTCAATGGAACTTTTTCCGAAAGAGATTGGAGCTTATGTATTTGTACATCCGCGTGGAGGATAACGGCCAAGGTATTTCAGGCCACAAATATATGTCCATGCAACCGTTCAATCACTCTGCCACAAGATTCACCTTTTCCTACCTAAATAGTTTCCAGGACCCATTGTGTGACGTTGTAGCATTGTGATCACACAACGTTCAAAGTCTGCTTTTCATCCCTTGCAAGTAAGTTCAAGCACTCGCTAACGAGGTGACTGACCCGATTGGGCAATATCTGCACAGCCTTTTTATTCAACGGGAGATCTTGAGCTTCAAATGCCAAGCACCCTGAGGTTTCTCGCTCAAGTCAAAACCAGGCTTGCATCTTGGCCTTTGGTCCCCTGATTCTCGGCAAGAATAAAGGCTGTTGGATTTCTATTCCCAGTCGTGGTGCTAAATGCTACATATGCTCAAAGTCGCTCCCAGAGCTTCTCCGGGCTAGTAGTATCATGATACTCATGATTTCGCGATACGCTGTTCACGAGACTCTTACAAATTTTCTCACTAATGCTACTGCACTTCGGTTCTGCTCAGGAGCTTCCCTCAATGCGGAGGGGAAATTGAACATGCCCGTCAAACTCGTCCCATTTGAGATGGAGCATGGCTTTCCAGTTCGGGTCTTTCAACACCTTGCACTCGCCCTTGTGCCCATTTTCATTCCAGTCGGATTTTTGGCAAGCCTGTTCCCATTTTGTAAGTAATCAAGTCAATACAACGTTGAGCTGGATTCAATAATTGCCTTACCCTGTTGCAGTACCAAAAAGAGGAGCACTTCCCGCACCGCTTTAGCGATGTTCCCTCAATTCCGCACCCTCGGCATATCCTGACACCCTCGCACTCTGTGGAGAACTTCTTGACCGTTTCACTCAAGTTCTGCAACCGGTTCAATGATAAGGGAAAGATCTACAGGCCTCGAGTTAGCACACTTGCGTCAAATTATGCCACGGCCACATACCTTACCTTCATCATCTGGGGATGCTCGTGTCGAATGCCGGGTTGGCAGAACATGAAGGCATGGCGTACAGCGTATAGAATCGCCACCGTATAGCCCTTCTGAACTTGTGACTGAGCCAGCTCATTGCCTCGTTGATTGGTATGAAAGAACAGCGGAACAATCGCACCATCGACGTCTTTAACCGTCATTTGTAGACGAACGAAATAGTTAAAATCCTGAATCTCCGCCAGAAAGCACCAGTGGCGTACCGGTCGGCGAATGGCCATATCATGAAGCTCGAAATAGTCTGACTCAACGTCGCGCTCGTCTGGAAGATCGCTGAAGCCGGGGAATGTGTCACGGTGGTGGAGATCCGCCAATTGTCCTTGGCCAGTCTCCTTCTTTCTCTTCCACAGCCAGTCTTCGAAGTCTTCCGTTCCTAATCCCAAAGGAACTTCATCCAGTGCCGTCTCCCATTTCCTTGACATGCCGTAGTAATCATGTGTTGTGGGATCCTTCACTAGCTTACGGTACTCAGTCACATCAGGGCTATCATTGCCGAGTGAGGTAAGATACAGAGACAGGACTCTCTCTGCGAAGATGCGCGCCCTCGCCAAGTCTCCATTTGCAATAACAATTTGAAAGGCGTCGGGGTATGCTCGAGCCAAGCCGACCTCGTCCGGAGTCGTTTCCCGGGCGTTGAAGAGCCGGACCTGTTCATCAACGTAGCTGAGCATCCTCCGAGCAGATGAAACGAGTGCCGATACGCCACCTTGTTCGATGATGCAGTCTATTTCATAGATACGATCCAATTTCGTATCGCTGTCCTTGCTCTGGTCCGGTGGTAAAGAGCAGAGTCGACAAGAACACATAAACTTGAAATTCTTCCAAAGCTCTTCCTGCCGAAGCTGACGGTTCCTGTAGCCGGGAAGGTAAGATATCGTGATTTCCTCTCCTTTGCGGATATCTCTCACAGCACGTATGGTGAGCTGCTTGATATTCCCGTTCCAGAAGTTTACTGCGTTGCAATCACAGGCGTGGTTGATCCGACATGCTTTGAAAAAGATGCCCCCGGTAGCTAAGTCCGGTCCGATAGGGAGGGCGTTTGTTCGAAAGATGCCGCGCAACCTCTCCGCAGTGTTGCTGTAAGGATAGATATTTTCCATGGAAAGGAATTCTCGTTGCTGTTCCTGGCCGAGCGAGCTAACTTGCTGACAGATGCGAATCTGCAACTGCTCCATATCCGCGACATCTTGACCCGAGTCGATGATTGGCTTCTCCGAGATAATCCGCGTGCCCATGGGAATGTCCTCGGCCGCGATGAGGCCTTTACCCTTTCCGGGTACATCTTCAACGACATACACCGGTCGGCTCGCTGTCGCTCCCATTGCATTAACTCTATCTTCCCCGCGATCCGTTTTCAAGCACCGAGCGCTCTGGTATCTCAGGTTTGTAGGAGGGTTTCGAAGACGTGTATGTTGTTGAGGTATGAGAAGCGGGGTAATGCATGAGCCGTGACACCTACAGCATCAAGAGATTGGCTGTGGTTCATGTATCGTTGCCTAACGGTAACGGTGCATGCACAGGTGGAACGACCTCGTTCGTGCTGAGCTTGGATCACCCCACGAAAGTTGGCGGCTACTGAACATGTGTCTTTAGAAAGCGGATTAATATGTCTAACAACTTGGTACTTGTTAGGAATTCTAAAGCAGTATGCTTTTTTGGTTAGTTGCTAGAAAGACTGGATACTTTGGTTATAAAACGGTTGTGTACATACTCACATGATTGATTGATCCAAAAGTTTCATAATTGTACCCCGGGGCCAAGTGCGAGCCAGCATCCAAGTCGTATAGGACCTTCACGTGTTTGCAGCACCTGAGGATTATGCGAAGGAAGAGGGTCCCAGGTATTTGAAGCATTTACTCAGAGTTTTCATATGAAAGCCCATGAATCCCTGTTTGCGATGAGGAATCTTGTCACACAAGGGGAGCGGATGGTTGGAGGAGGTGCACTAACAAATATAACTGAGCCTCGGAAGATAGCTATTTGATAAGGTACTCCTGATACCTGGGTAGCCCAATTCTTCCCCACGCTAGAAGTATGGCAATAAGCTATCTACCCTATTCTCAATGTAGTCCTCACCAGACCGGGGTTTCATGGGGTATCCAAAGCTAAGAAGCCGGACGTCTTTGACAAACGTCTCACTAACTCCATCCAGCGTTCTAGAACCACGCAAGACTTTCACAATATCATGGCTCTCAACATCCTTCTGCCACTTAACCTCAGGACGGTATGTCACTTCGTGAACACGAATGAATGTCAAAACATCATCACAGAGCGGGCCCTCCGATGGAATTGACCGGGAAGGCCTTAGCTCTAATGAAGGCATTCATTCCTCGTCCGTCTCCACAACATACAGATCGCAATCTCGAACTGTGTGTTCCCAATCGTAGCATAGGCTTGTGTCCAACCAACCTTCATCCGAAGGACACTTCCAAGTTCCAACCCAAAGTGGAGGGGCGGCCCTACGTCCTGGTGAGGGTAAGTACTTCGGAAACGAAGATGTTGAAGGCATTGAAGAAGTCCAATAAGGAGGGTCTACATGGTTCTCTGCGAACGTAACATTTTTCGCTTTCTTTCCCAACCCTCCATTCTTCGACACTGGCGCTGTCGCAGTATCAGGGAAATATTCCGCCCGAACCGAAAGACACTGGAATTCCTGCTCCGCCAACTCTCACGCCCTTCTCGCCGAAAATTCTTCCGCAACTCTAAAATCTGAGGTCTCTCGATCCCGTCCTTCATCTTCCGTAGCATCGCACTCGAACTGCAAGACCGTCTCCCCGAGCTCCAGTCTCGCATACCGATACAGATCACTCAAGGCGTACCAGTTCCGGATCAAATCCGCAAGCGGCACAGGACAACACAGCCTCCCCGCTCCCTCAACCTCCGCATTTGTATTACAAGTCGGAATCTTTAATTCTTGTGGCCCACCAACTTTCATCCAGGCGGAAGTCACTGCGTCGATGAAGTTGAGAAGCATTCGAATGGTGCAGACGGGGCAGCATTGGTCGAGTGGTCGGTAGCGAGCGTGCGTGCATGAAGGGCCTTCGATGATATATATGGGTCTGATGAGGAATCGAAGGCAGTCATCTCGACTCAAATTTGTGCCACGATCCCGGGCCAGGGTGAATTCGCGGATGAAGTCGATATAGAGCCGTGGTGTTGGGGTCTGCCGGTCTGGGTGGTTGTAGATTGTTTTGTGGTTCAGTAAGAGGGTTAGTGTTGAGTGTGCCTCTTCGTCGACGGGGGCTTGCCGTTTCGGGTTCTTTGTCTTGTCTGCCATGCTTTGCGCAGTGGCGTGGGTTTGAACTTTGGTAGAGCTAGTGAGATTGGAAAATATGGGTTTTCTATGTTATTGTGATAGCATGGTTCCCTTACAATGCAACGATAGCAGACGTACACATTCATAGTATCGCAGGTCACTACGTAAACTTTCTGTATTAACAATTAAGCTTAGGGTATGAAAACGTACAACGCATTACATTATATGTTCGCATATTCCAAGTGCCATTATTGACAGACCTTCCTATTCCATGGGCCAGGCACTACATTGTGTACCTGCACATTGTATGTACCATGATTAACAGACCGTCCAATTCAATGCGCCTGAGTCCTGAGTCCATTAATTAATTCGCAATCGTTTCAATATGTCATTCACAACAAAGAGTTCTGTGACAACATCAGTATGCCATTTCCCCTCTTTCAATGAGCAGAGCTCACCCTGTCATTCCTCGTCTCCGACTGCCGCACATCCACCAGAGCGTTCCAAGGCTCTTCTCTGAAGTTCTGATCGAGCCATCGTTGAAGATTGTCCAGATTCTCGTAGCGCACCTCGTGGGGCGACTGGGGACTTGTTTGTCTTCTCGGAGATGGAGGACTTCGAGAGGTCTCTGGCTGTCGCGCGCTTTCTGCAGCTTTCTGGTGACTTTGGTCAGAATGATATATTTGGATGATAAGTTGAAGGGTGAATCGGTACCTTATTTGACATGGTGTATACGAACGAGTCCAATGGGCCCAGTTCTGCGAATATCTTCTAGGAAGTGGGAAATATCGAGCGGTATCACTCGACAATCAGCAAAGGGCGAAGGTATCGGTGGGCTCAGATAGACAAGTTTGACTGAAGGGAAGCCCATGTTCGCCCAGTGCGATATTCTTATAGTCCATTTTCGCCTCCGCCGTGGATGACTGATGACAGTCTTCACCTGAGGCACTGAGAAGCTGTGCAACGTGTAAATGCCGCCTCAGGTGAATGATGAGTGTACCCAACACTACATCGAATGAGATCCATCCTTGGCCATGAATTGGGCGACTGATCCAACTAGCCTTGGGATGGTGTGGAGGACGCGTTTCAGGTGAAGCCGTTCCGAATGCGGTTTAGTGCGAAAAGAGATGGGCGAACACAGCCGACGTAGAAAGACAATGGCTCCAATCAGATGGAATTCAGGAGCAAAAGACTGGAGACGAGGAAACAAATCGAGAAGAATCGAGATTTGAAGAAAGAATACACGGCATAAGCTAGCCGAATTTGTTTATGGGCCTAGGGCCGGCCCTCCCGCGAACTAGACCCAGCAGACATCTTGTGTTCGGTTCCCCAGGGACATCATTATCATTACAGTTTCATTACAATTATTCCTGCTTTGCAGTCCAACCAAAGGAAAGCTATCTTACATATCTTAAATGGTCATGCTCATGGATTTCATGAGTAGCCCGAGCCACCAATGTCATGCTCAAGATCTTGAAGAAACGAGTCCGGATCCAGTTCCATCATATCGACGCCGTAATCAGTAGGAGGAAATGGGTCCTCCAATATTGTATTGACAAGTGGGTCCCACCACTCGAGGCCAAAATCGAATCCCGTCTGCGAGCGAAAGGATACGGGGGGATTCTCATCCTTCTTGGGGGGAACTGGAGGGCTGGGTGGATCGGGAGGTAATTCCTTTCCAGAACGGTCAACCCGCTGGGATTGGTTTGAAGATTGAGTTACTTCCACTTGCAGACGTTCTGGTTCGTTGGAAGTCCGACGAGAGTCCGCTTCTCGGTGTCTAGCGGCATCCTCCAACGACGCCCCTTGTCTGGACGGACCGGCAGAGCCGCCTAATCCGTCGGGTAGGGGCCGATGGCCCTTCTCAAAGGCGAGTTCAACAATTTTTCGTGGGTCATCTCTGCCTGGGGTGAAGAACTCAAGCTTGTCCTGGAGTTGGGAGTCGGAGTGGTGGTCTGGGAATCCTTCCGCTCGCCCTGTCGTTCCTTTGTTCCACCCAAAAGCGACATCCTTTCGTACTCGTTTTGCGCCAAGTAGCCGAATCCACTCTTGATAAATGTCGTCTTGACGCAATAGTGAGAGAATCACTTGCGAATGTTTCCAATCCTTAATTTTCTTCGGGTTTTCTTTGTCCTCGAAATGTTTCGCGACATGCCTGCATCGTTCCTCCCATTTGGTGTCGTAGTGTTCACAGATTCCACACCCCCAAACTCTTCTTGGTTCGCGTTTCAGCCTGGCAGATTCTGCATGCTGCTTGGTTTTGACGCATCTCGCACAGCTATGACCTTTCTGGTGGTGGTTCCTGAAGTCCTTGTCCAAAAAATATGGCTTGTCGCAAAGGTCGCAGGGATACAGATCGAATCGCTCCTGGTACACTTCTTCGTGTCGCTTCCAGTCGCTCTTATTCTGGAATCCTTCTCCGCACGATGTGCACCAGTATCTGGGCTCCTTTTTGGACTGCGAGTCTCGTTTCAGGCGTTTGACACACGTTAACCACCCTTCCGGAATGTTTTCTCGGCAAGAAAGGGTTGGCTTCTGACATGGAGCTCGTGATGATCTGGCTCGGGGAGGAGCAATTGATGGGCCAGCAGATGCCATCGGTACATTTGGGTTTACTCCACTTTCGGTGTGCTGAAGATCGTGATTTCGGGAGCTCGATGAATGTCCAGACCACGATGTGTTCGTTGATGCGCAGGAATACCTGGAGAACTGTTGCGAGAACACGCTGCTTCCTGAGTAGCGATAGTCGGTGGACATCGATGATCGTTGGGAATCAGCCACGTGACTAGCCCCGGTTCCTTGCAGGTGACTTTGCCATTGAGTCGAGGGCTCTTGCAGGACAGTTGGTTGGCGGAAACTCAGATATCCTAGAAGCAGGTCAGTTGGGGTCAAAACTTAGGATTGGAACAGGGCGACCGCTTACCTGGAGGATTCTGGTTGACGAAATGTTGGTTCGAATCTGAGGGGTTTTGCGACTGTTGCGCCATCGCGATTGCGAATGCCTGAGGGTTCTGGAACCCCACATCATCTTGATTGTGGAAAGTATGCGGTGGATACCCGCGAGAGCTTTGATCGGACATGTCTGGTGTCATCCAAAATCGTGTAGGCTTGGTCGCGGAAGTTAAAGTGACAGCGACGGGAACGGGAACGGGTTCCTTGAGTCAAATCCATGGATTTCGCGATCTTAAGCCAGCCGGCCCCGCGAGCCTCATCCGCCTGCAGCTACCTCGATAGGAGTCATTTTGGGTTGACCTGAAACATCGACCGGCGATGTGGCGGCGTTTCGTTTCGAAGATTGTCGTACCAACCAGTAAGATGACGTTGGACGTCGCGTCCACTTGTCGCTGGGGCAAGGCATTCTGCAATGATGGCTCGGTTCTGCAAACCATCCGCGTCGCCGCAAAACCACACTAGAATGCGGCCCGCTGTTGGCCTCGGGGGCTGAGGGGGGTTGGGTCGATATCGTGGCACGGAAAAGGCAAACATTCAGGCAGCCAGTTCGCTGCAAGCTGACCGCCAAGTCCCGAGGCCGTTTCAGAACGCGATGCGCGCTGATCCGCAGCAAAAATATGCTATGTATAAGCGTGGCAATGTTTCAATGTGCAGAAGCTGGAGAACATGAAACTTCGCAGCGACGAGACCGCGCCTTTGGCCACAAGGTGAATTCCTCGGTCACGTGCATGGCGGTCTCAGCCCCGCCGCCTCCGTGGCTGTGCAAGGACTCAACTTCGCGGCTGCCTCGATCGTTCAAACACACCCCCAACATCACACTCCGTCTGCAAAACCATCCTGCGAGCATCTACCATGGATACGGATCGGCTCAAAGACGTTTCGTCCTTGTACGGGCCCGGCGCGGTCGGCGCTTGGCTGCTTACTCTTGCCTCTGTTATGATATCTTGGACCCTGAATCCTCGCACCGCACGCAAGGACACCATCACGAATGACTATGTTGCTGCGCTTCTTCTTCCGGCAGTTGCGTCTGTTCACCTTGTGTACGAGCTGAAGTATTGAAGGCCTCCCAGTTCGCCGACACTTCCCCTAGGTAAGGAAACCTCCCGAGCATCGGCAAGCATCGAAGCCTGTCTGGCAGTCTGCGAAACCTTCAGAATCTTCGCCGACGTCCTGGGCTGGGTTGCAGCCATTCGAGGTCAACGGAAGCGAACCATATTTGTTGCCTTTGTCGGCCTCCTGAGCTTCACAGCCGAGATCGTTTTGTCAACTCGCGCTTTCATCAATCTTGTTGCTTAGCTCATCTGGTCACGCTTCCTTCTCATTGGACGCGTGGCATTGATATGCGCCATCTTGATATCCGTACTCGTCGTCTTCTTTTCCGCGCTGGTGGGCAAGCCACAGCCGCAGACCCCATCCGCGCTTCACAAAGACGAGTACTTAGGGGCACGCATAACCGCCGTCATGAAGGTACCGCACTCCAACGGAAAGGGGCGGCTTATGATATTCCGGATCTGTGCCTGGCTTTCATTTTGGTTCACGACAGCATTACTGATTCTTGGAAATACCTACGGAAATGCCACCCAGTTTGCGAGAGGCGTTTTACTGTTCACCCCTCGAACATCGGCATCACTTTCAGATCTTGACCAAGCTGTTACTCTTAGAGCGGGAGCCTTGACCGTAATATGCAGCATCTGGGTTGCGCTTAAACCCGCCGCAGTGGCTGAAGAGAAAGGCCTTCGGGAGCGAGACGCCGAAGCCACTGGATCCGACGATCGAGTGGCTGAAGTAGAAGAAAATACCGACACGGAAATCCCGCACCAAGATATGCCCGTGTGGTCGGATCTTGGAGTTCAACTCGTCTCGAAGGGCGGTGATGTCGATGTGTGACTACTCTCTCGACCGGTGAACTTCCTGATCGGTCAGATGTTGCAACGCACGAGAAGTTCAAAAGGTCCTCTGCCCCGAACCCGCATCCGTTTCCTATTCTGTTCACCCACCTCGTTTTCACCCCTCCGCTTTTCCCACTATTGTCCCACTCAACCACTATCCTGCCGTCTTCCCACTTTGCAAGCATGGATTTTGAGGACATCGACCAAGCTATTGCGGCGGCTTTAGGAGACCACAGGCCGTCCATTTATCAACAAACTCACGGCAGCGGAATCCCTCCAAGCTCGAGATCCAGAGGAGCGCCTCTGGATTGACGGGGACATTCGCACCATTCCAGACCACAAACCGCTAGCTGTCCTCGGTGACTTCGTTATGAAAATTGTTCTTTAAGGGCCCTGGTACGGCCGTCGTCTCAGACTCGACAAGTGCCTCATCATGAACCTCGGGCAAGCGTGACAGGCCCCTGGTCAGAAGATGATGGCGACGGCCGTCGAAGCCGTGATCAGCGATGTATACAGAGAGGGCGGATTTGAAGCGGCAACTGCTGTCATGCAGCACATGGATCTCTTTGACCATCCGCTCTTCCAGACCCAACCCGCTAACTGATTCCCATGACACGTCTAGATCCCATGTATGACGACCTCCAGGATCTCCCTGGGATGTGCTCCGAAATGTCTTCGCACCGGAGAGTTAAGTACGGATCGGTAAAAAGCTAGTTACTCTTCCACGTCTCTCTTCTATTCCAAAACACCTGCGAAGACGACGAGTGAAAAGCACACTGCTTTCCAATTCCATACTCCTATACGGTGGGAGCGAATTCGGACAGCCTGCCAGGGAGAGCCTGGAGATCCTGATGCCTGTCTTGGTCCCTGAGCACCGACGTAAACGTGCTCGAACGGTCTCGGGCGGATCGAGGGTTGTGGGTAGTGTGGTGGTATTGCAGACGATGGCTATTGCAGCTATCGTCTTGGAGGAGGCAATCTGATTTGTTGGTCTTTGAAGACCACGATTGACCGTGTTCACTCGTTTCCCCTTTTCGGGATCGCGTTGCTTTGTGCGTACTCTGGGGAAGCATTTGGAGAGGACGAGGAATGTAGTACACTCACTCACTCTTTTATCTACAAACACAGAATGCTTGGGCGTACACTGCTTTTCCAATCTACGCTATAAACCTCGCAAGCAAGGCATTAACTTGCGACTGCAATCCACTACTCAGACTTCTAACACTTCTCGAAATCGACAGTCGAACTTCTTTCAGCAATCCAATACTACCGCTCCTAAACCCCTTGTGTGACTTCACGGAGTATGTGCGTGCAGCTTTAAGTTCTTGAGTGCTCCTCTCCATCCTTTCACAAAAACAAGATCCCACCAAGGCCTTGGCGTGCTGTCCGCCAAACAGCCTTCAAAACAATTCAAGCCCCGCCACATTTTCATCCAAAATACTATTCCTCGGTCCTTCTATCTCTTTCCACGTCCCACAGCGCCAGAATACATCTCTAAGCAACGCCAGGTTCTGGTTTCCAAGACACTTTACATTCTATCTTTCTATCATGCACACTCCCACGGCGTCCTCCTATCTACAAGTATTTTTATAATCTACGTTACCTAACAAGTTCGGCAAGACAACCAGGGCCTGTGAACAGAATTTATTAAATCAAGGTCCCCAAATCCACTCAATGTCCTGTCCCTTGTACAAAGGGCTCGAGCCGCGGCTAAACAGAGAACAGAACATCCAGTGATTCCATCCACAGAGTGTCTTCGACTCTCTAAACCTTCTTCAATGCCCTCCTACAAACTGCCCCACCCATCCAACCCTTCAACATCCACCGATAACCCCACCCCTGGCCCCCTTCCTATCGGCATCGGCATCCCGCCCCTCAACGCTCTAACCAATGGATCTCTCTCCAAAAACTCCTTCAGCTTCTCATCCGTCGACACATCACTCCTTACCCGTATAAATGCTGCGCGAGAGGGCGCGTCGACGACGGTTAGGAATTTCTGCCTGCGGGCGGAGGACCAGGAGTTCAGGAGGGTTTTGGCGGAGGGGGAGGAGGGGTGTGAGGGGTTTGAGGTGGTGGAGGAGGTAGAGGAGTTTAATGAGGGAGAGGAGGGGGATGAGAGGATGCGGGCTAGAACTAAGGCGAGGTCGTGAGCGTCGGCGATGCCGGATGCGAGGCCGAGGCCTGCGTAGGGGTTCGTCACTGCATGGATTGTGTCAGTAGATGGGTGTGTGTTCTATACGGTAGGTTGTAATGGGGGTGGGTAGGAGTGTATAACTTGCATGAGGAGAGGGAACATGGTCTCCCGCCACAACTACCGGAGCAGACAGGGGAATACACGGGAATCTAACTCACAATGTGCAGCATCCCCCACCAACCCAACCCTTCCCCTCCAAAACGTCTCCGCACACCTCTGCTGCGCTCTATACGGTGCCACCCTCACAACCTCATACCCTTTCTCCTTTCCAGGCACCTTCCTATCCAGCTTCTCCCTCACCGTCCTCACAATCTCCTCATGGCTCATCTCCCCCGGAACCCCATAACTCACTCTCCACAACCCGTCGTCGTCGATCTTGCTAATGAGCCCATACTCCTGATCATCAATCACAAAGTTCGCATCATAGAATCCATGTTTGTCAAACGGAAAGCGGATATCCGTAGCGACTAGTTGGGAATCGAGGGTCTCGCCGTCGAAGGGGATGGAGAGGAGGGTGCGGATTGTGGAGCGGCCGCCGTCGGCGCCGATGAGGTAGGCGGCTTCGATGGCTTCTTCTTGGCCGCTGGAGGATTGGATAGTGACTGTTACGCTTTGGGGGTCAGGAGAGCAGGAGGAGTGGTCCACAAACCCAACAACCCTCCAGCCCACCCTAACCTCCCCCTTGCCCTGCCTTACCCTCCTTACAAGACACTCCTGAAACTTCCACTGCGGCAACAACAACTGTCCCACCTCGCCCTCTCCAAACTTCTTCCCAGCAATAAGCTCACTCCCATACCTCACACTTTTCCGGAAACAAATCCCCGTGGACATGGTTCCGAGACTTTGGAGCTCGGGCATGAGACCTGCTTTCGCGAAGAGAGGGAAGATGGGGGGTTGGTGCGCCATGGCGCGGGTTTCGTTGGGAGAGGGCGCGTGGGGCTCGATCACGAGGATGGGGTTGGGGATGGCGGATTGGGTGAGTAGGAGGGCGAGGAAGAGGCCGACGCAGCCGCCGCCTGCTATTACTATGGGGAGGGGAGAGGAGGGGGCATTTTTGTGGGTGGGAGGGTTAGATGTGTTGCTTGGGTTGCTCATTCTGGAGGTTTGAATTTGGGAATGTCTGAGTGAAAGGTAGGGCGGATTGCTGAGTGAGCTCGCAAACGCCGCGAGGGTGGGGCAATTATAGCGAAGGGTGTCTTCGGAACTTGTGGGTTCGGAACATGTTGCATATTCCGAAGGCGGTGCGTCTTCTGTTTGTTATTGGATACTTTCAATGTTGTCCTCCAGTCGGAGGTGTGGTGGTGCCGTCATCCATACAAGCCTTCATTTCGGACCTTCTGCATCTCGGTTCCCCACATCGATATTCCCCAGCACGAACGGTACGGGTTCTCCCTAGTTTGAAGAGTTTACACTTTGCTGTAGTGCAGTGTATCTTAGATGTCAGAATACCCAGCTACGTGTTCATTAATTACAGTGGATTGCTATTTAAGGACGGAGATGGCAAGACAGGAGAGAGAGTGGAAGAAGCTTCCGCCCGCGTTATAGACGACAGTTCAGTTATGTTGAATGTAGGTATTTTGATGTTTCTGTTTTGTTGTCCAGCGGCAGGCTAGTACTTGGGAGGAGGGGATTATAGTGGTGCTCGTTTTCGAAAATATACTTGGAAACAGAAAGACGATACGAAGAACGAGGATTGCGCTTGAGCGTGTGAATCATTGGCGGCATTCTCGAAATATTTGCGTATATCGAGTAACTAAATATGTGAAGAGTCGAGAGTGTTTCCACGATGACGGGCCCTTCACCTGCAAGGGCGCACCAGCAACCGACCAATCAAATCGCTTCAGATTCTCCAACGACCTCACCTCCGGAAATCATCCACCTTGCCCCCAACCTCGCACACGATGGCGCCCTCAAGAGGGCTTCTCCACACCCTCAACGCCTTCCTGCGCTCAGTTAGACACAAGCCTCCCCGCCGCAAATACTCGACCTTCTCCGAAACGCTCTCGAACCCCGCCAACAAAGCACAAACCTACATCTCGCGCTCCACAGACCCCTACCTCAACCTCAGCATCGAAGACCACATCCTCCGCACCTCCTCTCCCTCCTCCTCCATCCTCTTCCTCTACACCAACCGCCCCAGCATCATCATCGGCCGGAACCAGAACCCGTGGCTAGAAGTCAATCTCCGCATTCTCAGACCGAACACCGACAACGACACAGTCGCACCGGAGACAAACATCGGCAATGTCGACCTCGTGCGCCGACGCTCCGGCGGCGGCACCGTCTTCCACGACCTCGGGAACGTGAATTGGAGCATCACATCGCCGCGGCTATCCTTCACGCGGGACAAGCACGCCGAAATGGTCGTCCGCGCCTTGCGCAAACTCGGCGTGTCGCGCGCGCGGGTCAATTCGCGCCACGATATCGTTCTGGACCAGGGGCCTCGACAATCGCATCGCGATCCTGATCCGGAGGATATGCATCGCACGCCGTACACGTCCTCAACTCTGTTCGAGGGCAGCGGTGGTAGTGGTGGCGACGACGGCGGGGGAATAGTGCATGCAAGAAAGGTGTCCGGGTCGGCGTATAAATTGACGCGGCACCGGGCCCTACATCATGGGACGGCGTTGCTGAATTCACCGAATCTGGAGTTTTTGGGGAGTTATTTGCGCTCGCCGGCGAAATCTTTTATTGAGGCCAAGGGCGTCGAGAGCGTGAGCTCGCCCGTCGCGAATCTGGGGATCGGGAATGGGGTGTTTGAGAAGGCGGTCTGTGGGGAATTTGTGGCTATGTACGGAGACGGGAACGGTGACGGCGAAGGTAATCTTGAGCCCAAAATAGTCGACAACTCCTACCTCCACATCCCCTCAGTCAAAAAAGGCTACGACGAGCTCCGCACCGCAGACTGGACCTACACGCAAACCCCACACTTCACATTCTCGCTCTGGGTCATGGAATACCGGATCCAACTCTCGATCCGGCACGGCACCGTCGAAAGCGTGGATTTCTTTGGCCCGGGAACAGCAATGCTGTTGGCGATGCCGGAGTCCAGGGCTAACGATCTGGGATTGCATGAGCTGAGGATGGAGCTGCTGGGGCGGAAACTCCAGGATATAGGGGGCTCTGAGTGGGAGGCGCTTGCGGTGGGGATGAGTGCGTTGAGGGTGTTTATGGCGAAAAAGGTGGGGGGGTTGTTGGGGGTGCCTGGTGTGGAGGGGTTTGAGGAGGAGGTTGATGATAGATAGACGAGGCGATGGGAGAGATTGGTGGGCGACTCCGGAGGCTTTCTGTATAAATAGACTTACGTGACATATATAACTATATATATATTGACGAGTCAATGCAAGTGCTGGACACAACACTCAACTCATTCCCTCCCTCCCTCCCTCCCCCTCTCGCTCTCATCACAAAGCTCGAAAGGTGCCTACACCAACCCACCAACCCTCTATCTACATCCTTATCCCCCTCAACCCCCTAATACTAAAATCCTCCATGCCCTCGTCGCCCTTTCCCTTTCCCCATCCCCCTCCTTCCCCACTAACCCTTACACCTTTCCTCGCAGCTTTCCCTTCCCCTCCCCCTCCATCTTCACTTTCCTTTTCTGACCCTTCCACCTCCCCAACCATCCGTTCGATAATCTTCACCTTAGCCCCCGCCCTCTTAACCCTCTCATCAAAATCCGCAACCGCATCTTCTGTATTCAAAGTGCTGAATGTGAGAGGCTCGGTCAAGGCGTGGAGGGTGGAGATGTGTTTCTGGAGACGGGGGTTTTCTGGGAGGCATGGGAGGATTGGAAGTGAGGGTGTTGGTGGGGGGGTTTGTAGTTGTTGTAGTTGTGATGCTGATGAATCGTCCGTTCCCACGTCTTTCTCTTTCTCTTTCCCTTCAACGGCATTGATTTTCTCCACCTCATCCTCTCCATCACCCCGCACCTCTTCCGGTTCTGACTGCATATTTCGCCGTTCAGTCGGCGGAATCCTCGCCCCCCACACAACTGCCCGTCCATGCAAAACTCCAAGAGCAGCAAATTTCTCAAATCCCTTCTCGAGCCCGAAGATTCGGCCTTCGATCCGGCCAGCACGTGCACCTGCGGCCGCGCCGGACGCGTAGGCGGTGGTGTAGAGGTCGTCTTCTAGCGTGAGGACGGAATCAAAGGTGAAGGGGTCGGTGTCTGTGGAGAAGGGGTGTGTTGATTCTGGCATGGCGGAGATTGGAATCGATTTTGGGGGGAGTTTGGTTAGTGTGGCTGGGTAGTGGAATCTTTTTCGGTGGGGTAGGGTTTCCTTTGATGGTGATGTTGAAAACTTTGAGGATGGGGATGGGTTGGTTGGAGTCAGAGCTTACGAGCCGTGTTCTCACTCTTGGGATATGGTGGGTAGTCGTCAATTCCTTCCGGGTTTCTTTTGGGGGGGCGTGGTATATGGCTGGGCTGGTTGGTTTGATACCGATGCTGAAAAGTTTGACTCGGGGGTGAGTCAGAAGTTAATCTGTCTAGTTTGGCCCTCCGGATCTGATGACTGCTCGCGGATGCCTGCCACTGAGACTGTACGTTGTGAACTCAACGGTATATCGTGGTCCGGGATGTCAAATCTGTGCGTATTGAACAGACTGTCAAAGGGTAGTGTGGCGCTGTGGCCGTGCACCCAGTGGCGGGGGCAGGCTTGGCAGGTACGTCTGGACGCGGGGCAATCCCAAGCTTCCAGCTCGATTTGACTCACCTGCACTGTGACTCTCGGGCTTGTACAACATATACAGTTCCGACACCCCAGCCTTGCACTCTTCCTGCTCACAAACACACACACTTCTCAGGTACGCGCCGAACCTGATACATACATTCTCGTTTTACATATCGTGGACAATTGCCCACACACAACCGTCTATCTAGAATACCGCACAAACACACTTTCCCGAAGGCGGGGCACCGAACCCTCAACTTCAAACAACACCAACATGGCGGGCGACGGAGCTGCGAAGACGATACTGCCCGTCGAGGGCGAGAGGAATGTCCTCATCACGTCGGCGCTGCCGTATGTGAACAATGTGCCGCATCTGGGGAATATTGTTGGCAGTAAGTGGTCCCCGGTTCGCACGCGACTGCCGCTCGACCTCCCCATGCCCCCTCATACACACTCCGGGCCGTTTGTAATCCCGAGACTAAAATCCACCAGGCGTGCTCTCCGCCGACGTCTTCGCCCGATACTCCCGTGCCCGCGGCTACAACACACTCTACGTCTGCGGCACCGACGAATACGGCACGGCCACCGAAACCAAAGCCATCGAAGAGAAAATCACGCCCCAGCAACTCTGCGACAAGTACTACGCCCTGCACTCCGAAGTCTACGAATGGTTCAAGATCTCGTTCGACCACTTTGGCCGGACGCCCACAAAACAGCAGACGGACATTGCGCAGGACATCTTCACCAAGCTGAACAAGCACGGATACCTCGAGGAGAAGACGACGACGCAACCCTACTGCGAGACGCATAATAGCTTTCTCGCGGACCGGTTTGTCGAGGGCGAGTGTCCGCTGTGCCATTATGAGGATGCGAGGGGAGACCAGTGCGATAAATGTGGGCATTTGCTCGATCCGCTGGAACTCATCAACCCGAAATGCAAGCTTGACCGCGCAACCCCGGTGCCGCGCGAGACGAAACATGTGTACCTCTGTCTGGACAAGCTGCAGCCCGCACTAGAAGAATGGTTCAAGAAGAGCAGCGAAGAGGGGAAATGGAGTTCCAACGGCACGCATATCACCTCTTCCTGGCTGAAAGAGGGTCTCCACCCCCGAGGCATCACGCGCGATCTGAAGTGGGGCACCGCGGTCCCGCTCGAGGGCTATGAGGACAAGGTCATGTACGTCTGGTTCGACGCCTGCATCGGCTACGTCTCCATCACCGCGACCTACACCGACGAATGGGAGAAATGGTGGCGCAATCCCGAGCACGTGCAACTGTATCAGTTCATGGGCAAAGACAACGTTCCCTTCCACACCGTCGTCTTCCCCTGCAGTCAGATGGGCACGCAGGATAAATGGACCATGTTGAACACGATCTCGACAACCGAATACCTCAATTACGAAAAAGGGAAATTCTCAAAGTCGCGCAATATCGGCGTGTTCGGCAACAACGCAAAAGACACCGGGATCCCCGCCGATGTCTGGAGATATTACCTCTTGAGCCATAGACCGGAAACAGGGGACTCGGAATTCGAATGGGACGGTTTCATCGCGGCCAATAATAACGAACTCCTCAAAAACCTCGGAAACTTCGTAAACCGCGTCATCAAGTTCGTAAACTCCAAGATCTACGACTCGGTGGTCCCGGACTATACGAAGTTCAAGGGGGATCCGTATTTCGACGAGCACAAGAAAAAGGTAAACGATTACCTCAAGCGGTATATTGAGGAGTTGGAGAATGTCAAGATCAAGGCGGGTCTGGCAACGGCTATGACGATATCCAGTTTGGGCAATGCCTTACTGCAAGATAATAAGTTGGATAACAAACTCGCGACCGAGTATCCGGAACGGTGCGCCGCGGTTGTGGGGATCGCGCTGAGCCATATTCATCTCCTGGCCAGTCTAATACAACCGTATATGTAAGTTTGCGTTCGCGTTCCCTTCCTAGATTCCTTCCGATTCCCTAATCCCAGTTATTTTCCTCCCCTCTAGCCCTCAATCCACCCCATCTATACCCACCCCCTGTACCAACGCCACTAACACCCCTTGATTCCAGGCCCGACACCACAGACCTCATCCTGTCCCAACTCTCCGCCCCCTTCCTATGTATCCCGGACGTCTGGCAGGCAACCTCTCTCCCGCCCGGCCACAAAATCGGCAAAGCAGCATACCTCTTCAGCAACATAAAGCCAGAGAAGGAAAACGAGTGGAGAGAGTTGTTTGGCGGGGATGAAGCGAGGAAGGCGAAGGAGGAGAAGGCCGCGAAGGCGGCCGCGAAGAAGGCGGATAAGGAGAGAAAGAAAGCGCGAAAAGAGAAAGAAGCTGCTGAGAAGAAGGAGGGAGTGGGGAAGGGGACGGTGGAGAGTGCCGAGAAGAAAGCGGTTGAGGAGGTGGCGGATGGTGTAGAGCAGGTGCAGTTGCAGACTTCGTAGGCTCTGAGTGTTTTGTGTCGAGGGTGGGGAATGGTGAATGGCGTTTTGCGCTCCTGCTTTGAGGCGCGAGCATGTTGGGTTAGAGTCAGACTCCGCAGTGTCAGTATTGTAGTGTGACAGAACAGACATTTAAATGATGTCTGTAATCTGCTTGTTCGTCTCCATTTCCATAAAATCGTCATCATGATCGTGTGTATGCCGTACCGTGCACCAAACCTTTCAAATCCATCTATGCCTTGCTGTTGTTGGGAAGCATTTTATCATAACCCCCTGAAAAGAAAACACCGAAATCAGATCAAATGCCAAATACATCCCAGGGCCGTGAATCATTTCCTTTACCTTCATCGTCTCACACTCCTCCTCACCGCCCCCGCAAATATATTCTTCGAAGATACGTACGCATTCCCAGATATGCGTGTCTGTGTCTGCGATGATCCTCCACCTCTCACGCCCACCGATGAAATTCCATTCCACTGCGCCCTCGAGCTCCTGACCGGAGAGCGGTGACTTGAAACGATAGACGGCATAGCCGACGGCAGAGGGCCAGCCCGAGAATATGAGGGTCGCGGAAGTGATAGACGGGGAGTCGTCGATTGCGGAGGATGTCGAGAATACGAGGAACGCGGGATTGGGTTAAGATACACATCTCCGGTTCTAACCATCAGATTGCCAGTTTCCGGTCTGGTAATTAAACCCCGAGAGTCGATACTTTTCGACAAATATCTCTTCTCCGGTTGAACATGAACATTTGGGGAGTCGCCGTAGCCGGAATCATACAAGATGCGTTCATTTCTCACATTCCGCGGAGAATCGAAGAACGACAGTCCATTGAGACTGCGCGGCTCATGCCAGTCTGGACGGACTAAGGTGCTTGACCTTTGAGACGGATAGCCGCCTGAACGATGTGAACTGGCGGCGCGTTGGTCAATTCCGGCTCGTGAAAGATGTTGCGCATGAGGATTTGAAAGACTGCTCTTGAAGAAGGGACTCACTACACTTTCGGCTCGCTTGGCCGGCTGTTGGGATTGCTGAGGCGCGGGTGTGATGGGATTCAATCGGACGCGGTCCACGGGCCTCTGTGCGAATGCCTGAGGGGGGTTGGAGCGCAGAGGGTCTGGGTGGTAAGACTGCCATGCCGGTGACGAGGGCGCATTTGGTGGCTGGAACGTGAACTCTGGTTGTCGAGTCTCTTCGTGTCTCTGGATAAGACGCGTGTCTTGAACTTCGAGTGGTCGAACTTGATGGCTATGAGCATGATCGCTCTCAAGATCGATAACTTGCTCCACACGAGGGTTCACGCGAGGGTCCTTCAGTCCTAGGTTCAACCCAGTATCGTGAGACAAATTGTCCATGAGGCGGATATAAGAAGGCTCGATCGGTAAGCCGCCATTTCTAGCTAGCGGCCCATTGCAATTCTCTGTGTGGGCGTCTTGGGTAGCTTCTCCGTTCATCGATTTTGGAGGGTGCAGCGGGCTCGTAGAGTACGGCAAATTGTCGCCAGGTAGACCTCCACTCATGTATGGCGATCCACCGTTATGAAAGCTATGGCGGGTGAATGGACGATCGTACCAGTGGTCGTTGACTGGCTCTTTCTGCGCACGGTCCCACTGTCCGTCGTTGTACATCTGAACGTCGGCTGCGTTATCATGGTAGTCTGCAGTGGCGCGCGGCAATGGGAATTTTGGAGACTTTTTCCGCCCAGGCCAGAGCCTCTTCATAGACTTCATCTTGGACAATGGGCCACGTGGGGGAGGCATGAGATCTCGGCCGTGAAGCTCTTCTCTGGAAGGCGCAGTGTGGATGTTTTCAGCGTGTCCAAAGTTATGCTTCTGTCTCTTCATCGGCCTTGCTTGGGGACTGGAGGTGACGGTTCCGTTTGCGTCAGTCGCTGCTCCATTGTTCGCGGCTGACCTGCCAGCGGTGTGGCTAGACGCCGTTCGTTTCAGCGACGACTCTGTTGGGTAGCCGCCACTTCCTTGCATGACATTTCCGTTGTCGTCAAACGGGTATGGTTCGCTGTTGTACGCATACGACTCGGGCGGGACATGGCAGCCGAATGATGCCAGTTGTGCCCTCAGCTGCTCGCTTTGTCTGTCAACGTCAGCTGGTGCGCGGCGTAACGCAACGTGACACACGTACTCAACCATGCGCGGGAGCTGCTTTAGGTAGTGCTCGATTGCGGGCATCCGCGCCTTGAACTTTTGCAGCTCTGGCTCCATGGCGCGCAGTCGCTCGTTCTGCTTTTCTACGGTCGAGAGCTTGGCGCGGTCTTCGGCGCTCGACTTTTGCAGACGCTGGACGTCGTCCTGGGCCTGCGCCAACCTTGCCTTGACTTCTTGGTTATCCTCGGTAACATGCTGAGCAAAGCGAATAAGGGACAGGTATTGGAACTGTGCAGGTCAGCCAAAGCTGGAAGCTGGGCTCGCTCCTGGTTCTTACCCTCAACGCCTCCATTTCCTTTCCCGCCGCGTCCAGCTTGATGGGCGGTGTGGTGAACCAGCAGGCGGGTATTGCGCTGTCGTACTCGCCTTCCTTGAAGCCCCGGATCGAGTAGAGCTCACGAAGGCGGTCCTCACCCTTCTCCTTGGCGCACACGGGACATGCAGCGCGCGGACGGGTGCCTGCAGGATGAAAAGGCGGTCCTGGCAGGCATCAGAGGTCAGTGTTCCATCCGATAAGCTTCGCGCAGGCCAGCAGGCTCACCTCCTCCCTCGAGATGCTTTCCGCAGTAGACATGGCAGCAGGCCGACAGCCACAGCTTGGTGACCAGCCTCTCCTTGGGATTGATGCCGTCGGATAGGCCCTCGACGGTGGCGCATCCTCCGTAGATGTCGGCGAAGGTCTCGTGACAGACGCCGCAGGAGAAGACGACATCAAGGGGGGTCACGGGCTTGGACACGGGGTGCGCCTTCGTGAAGCCGTCCATGTCGATCAAGGGACCAGGCAGGTCAGGCATGTCGAGAGTAGCCATCTTCGCTGTGTTCCAGGGTCGAACTCGGCGTGGGTGGCGATGCGACCAAAGGAGAAGGCGTCGTCGAGGAGTGCCAAGCCCGGCCCGACTCAACGCCCGATGGACGACGGTGACGCTCCCGAGCTCCCACGTGGCGGCATCGCTTACGGCGCAACATTTGTGAGCGAGTGGAATATATATATGTACCTACAGGGCGAAGACGGGCGGTGGCGTGAACACTGAGGCGGGAATGGCCGTGGCCCTTTAGGCAATCGAAGCTTCCCATCGTACGGGATAATCAATGCGACTGTCGTCACATGCCTACCAGCGGAATCATGTAAGCCCTTACGTGCGAGATAGAAACGCAGCCTCGTTACTCCTATGTACACTGGCTACTGAGTGAAGCTTCCGTCCTCGACTCTCTTTCCACGTCAAAGCTCACACAAAGGTTCGGCAAGGGTAGCTGCTGATAGTCAATAACCGTGTAGATTCTGAGTGCCCAAGGCATACGTACTCTGCGCCATAGCTCTGGTCCTCGTTCAGATCATATCTCTTCTGGCCGTTCACACTCGTCGGGTAGTGCCCGGTCGGCAGCGGCGGCATCCCCCCGGGTCCCAGCACATCCTTCACCAGCCCCGTATTCTTCTGGAACGCAACCGCCATTCCCTTTGCGCCCTCCTCCCGCGCCGTCACCAATTGTTTCGACCCAGCCTCTCCAATCAGCTCTTGCTTGGGGTTCGCCGCGCTTCCCACCTCCAGCAACGCAACCGCATCCGCCTGCGTCACCGTCGACAGCTGCGGGTACCGACGTCGCGCATCGCGCTTCCAGTACGGGTTCTCGGCCAAATCAGCCGCGGGCAGAGTGACCGGGTCGTCGTACTCCATCGGGTCGTTGGCGCCCGGGGGAGGGTTTCGGAATTGGGGGTTTAGAGGCACGCCGGTGGAGCGATTCGGGTCGATGGCGAAGATGCGGTTGATGAGGCGGTATATTCCAGTGGGCTGCACCGTGTATCTCTGTGGGTGCGAGGTTAGCAAAGCCAGGCGAGCTCCTCGACGCAACGCGGGAGGGGCGACGGCTCGGGTGGTAGCGGAAATTGTGACACACCGGCAGGCTCTGGAGCGCTTTCTTTGATGCCATCGTGAGCTCCCGGCGCGAATTCGCGGGCAGAGAGCGGAGAGAGATCAATTGGTCGGGGTCGATGAGATGGGGTCTTGACCATGTCACGAAGCCCGCTGAGGTCGGTGTCGGGTGAGTGGTTCGTCTTGGCGCCAAGACGGAGATGTCCCTCAGCCCTGCGCGCTCTTCTGGCGAGAACTCCATCCGCGACGCTTGGCCGCACATCCGCCATACAACCAGATATGTTATCACATCATTGGCAAACATGTCGCGCGTATCATAATCATTGATATCGGTATTCGGAAGGATTTCCATTGTTTAACAAAGCTAGCTGCGTGGACCCTGGCCACCTCGCAAAGCATCTTGAAACTTCCCGAGCCACTCAAAGGCCATCATTGAAGTTCCAAGCTAACAAAACCTCTCTCCGAGAGTCTACGAATTGAAAGAGCGCCTCATCTCTGCCAGATTCTCCACCTAGCCAGACCAGACCTTGGGACCAGGCATGACATAGGACTTGGGGCCATTCCACTTGTTGAACGCAATTCCGGGGTCATTCGCACTGTACAGACCCGGAATGCTGACCATGGGCGAGGGATTTCCATTTCCGCCTCCAGAGATCTTGAGCTGGGCACACTCCATGTAGAACTGCTCACGGTCAGCCTCAATTCACCAAAGAATGGACCAATCAAACTCACCTGCGCCTTGCCTACGTGACCCTCATGGATAGCAATGTGCTCAGCACGCACGAGATACTCGCCCGACGGAATCGACTTCGGGATGGTGAACTCAATGCGGTCCTTCTGCCACGTCCCCCAATTGGAATCGGTGGAAGGGGATCCGGTGACGCCGCTCTCCCACACCTTGAACCACTGGCCGCTTCCGTCATATGAGTTCACCCAACCAGGGGCCTTCGACATGTACACAAAGCCTGGACCTGGGTGCTCGATGAATTCGTTGAAGAAGAGCTTGAAGCCAATGGTATCTCCGGCATTGACAGCATAGGTTGCTGTGGATCCCGCAGTCGCGCCTTTGTTGCAACGGAGGTCGTTTGAGTTGACGATCTCGCTGGTAAAGGACGGCATGTACGAGTTAGAATTCTTGCGGATGTAGGCGTAGTCTCCACCAATCGCCTTGCCGTTGACGATGAGCTGGGAGAAGATGTAATGGCCCTCCGTAATGGACGCGAGCAGCGCGGCGAAAGCGAGAACCTTCATGATGAAGGAAGAAGAGGCAAACAGGTGGGAAAAGAACGAAAGTATGAACGATTGACAAGAAGCGAAGGAATCCAAAGAACGACAGGCGGTGGTCCAGATGGATGCGGACTTGAACGCAGAGCCGCCTCGGCGTACTTATACATCTCTCCAACTTCGCTCTGTATCACCGAGCAATGGAAACCGCATCTGGTCTGTGGAATTTGCATAATGATTCCCAGTACCCGGGGAAGCTCTTGGCTCCCCATCTTTTTCCGTGGCTTCCATCTATCTGGATCTCTGTGTCTCTTTGAATCGGGATACCCAGGACGGCGGGCGACATCTATATTGGCCAAGCTGTCGAAGGTTTGGGTTACTGGGAACGGTCCCTTTTCGAGCGTCTGATATCCAAATCTAACCCTTTTGCAGATTATCCCCGGGGGAATTGTGTCGCTCAGCCTGGTGTTGGATGAAACACCAAGGCGGGACGATAGCCGAGGCGACAGAATTTTCGGTGCAGATGGTGAAACATCGAGCTTCCACCAAGCAAAAACGGATCCGGAAACGCCAAGCTTGGACGAGATGAATGTGGTTTATGCTCTGGCTTGGCGAGGACGACAGTTGCATTCGCTTGGTTCGCAGCTTCATTGGACCATTGTTCTCGTCACCGTCGCAGGTATAGTACCAGCGCTCCCCGTGGCACTCCGCGGCTCCACGACCAGTTGATTGCATGGCAGACGTCCAACACTATGTCCTTCTCTCGAGAACGCAAGTCATACGATCTGAAAATATGAGGAAAAGAAGCAATCACATCGCCAACGTCCACATCCAAGTTCACTCCGAATCTATCTCCCCTACTAGTTGCTATCACATACAACCAAACCCCCTGAAAGAAGAGAAACACTATGGCTGCTCTATTCTGCGCATTGAACCACACATGCCATTGTCCCCAACTCCCAATCCGCCACCTGCGAGTTCCCATTTAACACGCCTATGCCTCAGCCAACCTTCTTCGCCAGTCTAGTGGGGAAGGCCAAATCGACGGCCACACAAACCGGGAAGCTAAGGGCCCTCTTCTCCCCCTGCACACGTCTCCGTATGAATCTGCGTCCCCCAGAAAGCCCCTGGGCGCAGCCCCAGATAACACTGATCCGACTGTTGTACTTCCACCGAATATCAACCCTAACCTCATATCCGATGCACCGACCATGCAGCTTCAAATCCAGTCTCTAACCGCAGAGATGCTCTCTTCATCAGGAGGACCTTGCCCACACCCTCGCCCTCATCTCTCGCTCAACGACGCGGAAATCCAGGCCGCAGAACGGCTCTGGCAAGCTCTGCAAGCAGCCCGCCAGAGCATTGCGCAATCAGAATCAGGCTGAGAGTATTATTCCGGACCTGCAGAAAGCCATGTAGTAACACGGTCCCAGTTTCTGTCTCCGCGGACCCCGGGACGCCAAAAATGACACAGCACCAATATCCTAAATTCTGAGGCAGGGAGTAGCGCGCGGGGAGATGAGGGAAGACGAGCGAGTTGGGAGACCGTGGTTAGTTCGTCACCACCATCGCCGGAACTGTCTCGCGCTGCTGCAAAGGTAATAGAAGTGGACGACCTTGCTTCTAGCGAGGCACGGTTTGTGGATTCTCACAATCTGGGCAATATAGTCAAGGGCTCTGGGTCGCAGGACGCGGACGAAAGCGTGCTCATCACTCCCGTCAATAGGGTCGGACAGGCAAACCGCCACTGAAGCTCAATCTCAGACCTGGACCGAAAGCGAGATTTGGAAGAACGAAAAGTTAACCCAAATCCGTTCATATCCCAATTCCCCTCTTCTCCGCTCCAATCCCCTCATAGACAGGCCTCTCCTCCTCAACCAGCCAACCCGTCCTTCGTCACTGTTACTATTTCTAGTCCCTCCTCGCCCCTGCCCTTGCCTTTCCATCATTCCTCCACCCCACGACCATCGCACTCGTGCCTTCACATCCACATCCACATCCACATCCACATTCTCCTTCCCATTCAATTCCACATTCGCAACCCCCTCCCCCTACTCCCGTCTCAGCTATTCAATGTGCCTCGGCACCCCACCAACACAACACCTTCCACCACAGTACACAACCCGCGGATACTTATCTCGTTTCTCTGCCCATCTATGGCGAGACTTGTGGAAGAGTTTAATCTTGAAGGGGGCAATTTGCTTGGTCTTGATAGGGGCCGTGAGAGTGTGGGTTGGAGGGTAGAAGGATTTGGAATGGGATATTAGGAGGGTGGTGCGTGACTAGGTTAGTGGATGATGGAGGATACCCAGATTACAGGAGTTGGGTTGGGTTGGGGCTGTGGTGGATGGGGGAATGGGGAGCGGGTGGAAATGGTGTGGTGCTTTAGAGGGAGGCGGAGCTAGGGGTGGGGGTGTGTCGCATTGGGAGGTGCAGTTAGTGATGGGGTATGTATACCTAATTCTCAAAGGAAAAGAAAGGATTGCATATGAATGTGTACATGAACATGTCCGAGCAAGAAACCCTCCGGTCGCACATGCGGGCAGCGTCGCTCGCGGCTGTGGTATTACCTTGCGTTGTTTCATTCGGGTTGTGTGCTAGCTAGTGAGCCGCCCCCTCTACCTAGCTTTTCTCTCACTTCCAATATACCTCGCATAGATATATATCAAGCTCCTCACGCGCCGCGGGGATCCAGCAGGAACTAGCTACCTCTTCAGAATATATGTGATCTCATATCCGACCATGTCCGAGAAAGAAGCCCTCCAGTCGCACACGCGGGCAGCGTCGCTTAAATCTCGACTGTGGTATTATCTTGCGTCGTCGCAGCCCCTTCTTCCCACCCCGCTAGCGAAATAGCTCACACCACGGATGGGTGTGTATTGGGCTCCCCACTGCGCCTAGGAGTAGGTTTCGAAGAATCATACTTCAAGTTCCCTTGTTGGGAGGTCATACTGGATGGTGTGTGCTGCGTCACTGACTAGCACTGGGGGTGGGGGGCTAGAAAGGGAGCGGGTTTTTTTTCTGGGCCACCCGTTTACACAGGGATCGGGGAGGGGAGAAGGCTATGGGGGATCAAGCCGGACTCTCCTTTGATCGGGGCTGTACGATGTGGGGTTGGGGATTGGGGGGAGGTTGGAGGAGCGATGGTTAGGTGGGTTGGATTGGGTGAAATGGATTAAGGGGGCGATGAAGTAAGGAAGTGTTTCAGCAGAGTGAGAACTCTGAGTGGGCGATTTCTACAAGACGAAATGTTGTGAGACGGTGCATAATGTGGAGTAGTGAATGTTACGAGTGAATGTAGTGAGGCGGCAGAGTAGATGTAGAACAAAAAAAAGAGTAGGGCGCATGCAGTCGATCAACTAACATACGAGGGATGCTTCAAATATGAATTTTGATCGAGATAGGAGAGGTATCTGGGAGATTTGTGAGGGATGATTAATAAATATGCGATGATTCGATGGAATGTTAGTAGGAGAGGTGGTTGGCTGATATAACACTAATGACTGATACCAGGGGAAGAGATTAAGAGGGTGCTGCAAGGGAACAGAGTTTTATTAAATATAAAAGCGATGGGTTAATATGTGTGAGTATGAGTCGCAACGGGGTAAAGCGCGTTGATGATGGGTCGATCTTTGGTTGAGAGACGGAGTGCGTGAAGTATCGTTTTCATCTTGACCATCGCGCGGAGATATCTCGGTCATGTGGTGGTAGTGGTGGGGTGTGAAAAGAAATTGAAAACTTTTTTCTTCGGGGTTGTCCGATGTGTGCGAAAGGAGGAAGGAAGGGTTGGGGGGTTGGGGGTTGCGCTTTTACAGTAGTGGTAGTGGGAAAGTCTGGTTACGCTAGTCCCGCTACTCAGCAGAATTTCCGACCTGGAGAACTTTAATCGTCCTGCGCTCGCTCTCTGAAGTTCTTTGTTTTACGGCTATCGGGGTTGATGGATTGTGCGGAAAGATGTCCCGCTGCCGTGCGAAGATGCTTTCATCAGCTGATTATATTTGACTTCTTCTTTATCTAGGCTTCTAACGGTGACATACTTATGATCACACGGCAACAAGGAGAATCCTTCGAAGATTATAATTCCAGCTACGGGTTCATCATATTGTTCAAAAAACTAGTCACCATCTCCGCGTCCCCTTCCATTCCAGGTTTCCTCGTCCAACCCCCCCGTGCATAGCAGTTTAAATCCTCGTCGCGAACGGATTCGCACCTATCCTATACTGCGCAACCTGCTGATTTTGCCTAAGATACTGTCTCACATACGCCCTCCTCTCTTCCGCCGCAGCCTCCTTCTCTTTATCCGAGACCCCCAGTGTTTTCTCCAGCGCGAGTTCTTTCGCAGTCAAGAGCTTATCATTATTCGTGCTGCCCCCAGCATTATGCGTAGATGTCGATGCAGTGGCAGGAACACCCTGTGCGGTTTCTAATCCGGAATCGCCTGCGACGTGCGGTCTTTGGTATGGCTGATTTGGTGGAGTCGAGGAGTACTGTGGTTGGGCTTTTGATTGGCTGTTCGTGGATGGAGGGCCCGAGATGGATATTTCGGGGGAAAGAGTGTTGCTTGGAAGGGTAGAGGAGATGGCGAAGTTGGCGCGCATTTTTTCTTTCAGTTTGGTGAAAGACATTGTGTTAGTTTTCGATAAGCGTTGATGCGACGAAAATTTCGACACTCAAAATATAGTGAGGAGCTAAGAAGGTCCGCGGAGAGGCATCTTCGGGCGGGATTTGTAGATGCTAGATCCACGCATCAGTTGGCACTGTCGTGGCTATGTGCATTACCAAGAAATTTTCAAGAGCAATCGAGCCATTTAACTGCATTTTATGTTGCCTGCCTCGTGCGATCATTCGTTCACCAGAGTGTGGCCTCGTATACAATTCCCCGCAGGACGTGGCTGTGCATTTCAGCAACACCACAGACATCGTCGCGGGACACAGCCCCATTATGTTATGCCTGCAATACAGAGATCACGTTATCACATACACGATTCTTTTAAAATGTTTCCAAGGCGAAATTGGCTGATTGCTGATTGTGTTCTGCCTCATCTTCCTTTGGGACTTCTCCAAATTGTAAAGAATATCGGCAGAGGGCATAATCCTATTTCCACTTTTAACAGTGTAGCAGTCGTCTCAATCAATTACACTTGTTCAATGTATATAATTATATTAGGTAGAAGGAGTTGTAAGAAGTGCAATGATGATGCCAAAAAATCTTGAATGTCGTAACGATCGTCAAACGTGCTCCTTCACCGAGGGAGTTTGTTGTGATCTACCATCTACCTCTCGAATGCTCAAGTCCGTTGTTTCAAGGTACCAGACCTTTTAAATTCATCAAGCTCCAGAATATGCCTCTCGCTCTGGTCGTCACGCATCGACTTTTCCGACTTTTTGTGACTTTTTGTGCTGTAAACCGTACCGAGTGAGACTTCTTTAGTTTAGTAGCTTGCGAGACGTGACGCCGAGGGTACTCACAAATCTTGCAAGCACGATACTGGTTAATAGCTCATTGATCTTTTTTCGGAGGGGCGGAAGATTCGCGACGATGATGGCGACGCAGACTTCGTTGATGCGGCAAATGCTTAGGTCAATGGCGTTTCACATTAGTTCTTTGGAGTGTAGGAACTTGTATGTGATTGGAATTTTCGCGATGGAGAGGGCGGTTCCGCTGATACTTATGATTACATGCTTTCCAATGCGTGTTGTTGGGGTTACTTACATGAGGGCAAGGAGGAACACGATTCGTACGCTCCACTGGGTTTGTTTGCTGAGCTGTACGTCTCTGAGGTATATAATCGGTGCAGTAGCGTATATCTGGAACACTCAGCTTCCGGAATCGGAGTTGTTCGTGGTGCTTACCAGGTCTGTAATAATGTTCGCGGCAATTTGCGCATATGCAGTGCCCTCACTGACAGCCTCCGGCCTGCATTTCTGCTTAACAGAGAAGCCCTATCGCGAGTAATACGTTCGGCAAATGGCAAATTGAAGGATCAGTATCAGGATGAATTTCACGAGAACGAAAATCACAACCGATATGCACAATGACGCGGTACGTCGGGCCAAATGTCAGTGCCATGAGATACGCACAAATGGAGGCCTTGACAAGAAACATCGCGTAAACGTTCAGGCATGCGTGATGAAGATCATATGCAGCTCGTTAGAAAGGCGACCTTCACTTAGCTACTATGGATCGTCTATCAGGCGGCCTTGACCTCCCGTGGCCGCCAATATAGCAAAGGGTATACAGGCTACGAAATTGAGGATCTTTGAATCCTCAGTTAGCTAGGATTCAATGAAGTGACAGTAATGAGGCGAGCTTACTACGCCCCCCAATCATGAGCGAGCCACTCAACCACAATCGAGGATTGTGGCGGAACCGTACGAAGACTTGCTATATTGCGAGTAGGGTAGGAACTGTAGCCATTACGCTGGCGGTGACAGTCAGTTCGTGGCCGCGGTTATGCCACAACTCTCCGGCATACCCCATCGGTATTGAAATTGGCTTCGTATTCGACATCGCAATCGTACACTTGACAAATTCAGTGTGTGTAAAGAGTGTTAAACCCGAAGTAAAAGAAGATAGTGAATACATCGAGAAGAAAATATTAGTGATAGAAGCCCACTGACACCTTCCATATATAATGGCCAGTGGACGAAGAGAATGCCTCGACCGAAAGAGCTGGTATCACTTGCGCCCTCATATAAATGCATGTTCTAAAGTCCCAAAACTGATCCCCTTGCAACATTATGGGATCACTGTTCTCACTTTCCCTTCAGTATCAGCTTACTTCTAGCCGGTGAGAGGAGTCTTGAAGGGGGCATCGTAATTCAGTATTTCTGGCATGATGAAGCGAGCCTTCTTCGAAGTACGGAATGTGAACTTGGCAGCGTAGTTGATACCAACTTTTCGAGCTGCAATGAGGGAATGACTTGCATTGATAATTCAAGACGGAAATGGGTTCGAACTCCCACTTAAGTCGTGAAGCTCAACTCAGAGAGGTGCCGCTAATCGACCCGATTTCTATCACACCGATCAAACGTTAAGCGCACGCGCTTTGCGCCGCGGCTCCTTCTGGGTGCCCAATCATCAGAACATAGTCTACTCGTAGTAATCTTTATGACATGAATGCTGAATAGACGCTTGTTCGCCGGCAAACAGCGCGTCTTCTCCTCCGCCTCGGCATTGCACCTCGAGGTACAGTAAGCGCCAAAAGGACCAGGAATTGTCAGGAATTGGCAAAGAGGGGTCCATTCACACACGATTGACGAGTTTCTCTATTCCTTGCCACCTTAAGCGAAAATTCCACCAGGGATCAGCATGACGGCCATGGGGAACACGGGCTGACATCCATTCGGGGGTAAGTATTGATGAATAATTTTGGGAGAGACCATCCATGAACGGCTAATGTCACTGTGGTGTAAATAATGGAACACGAGGATGAACTGCTGCGGGTATTACCCGATACCCCTCTAGTAAGCCCGTCTGCGGGTAGGACGCACAACGCGCTCGCTTGTGCCTGGCGACAAGGTTCGCTCGTTCAATCCCACACGAGTGGGGACAGCACTCTCCGGCCGTCTGGGTTGGAACATTTAAGTTGGGCCTCCAAGACCACGTTTTTTCCTTCATCTCGCCAATCGGTCAATATCATTCGACATTTGAACGCGGCCTTTGCCTTTCGTTTGACCAGGGTCCCCGCTTATTGCGTCCCATTTGACCCGTCACAATCATTGATTTGTCAAAGCAATGCTGTTCATAACGCGTTCATCGTTTGTCCTCTTGGTGTTGGCTTCTGTGGCATACACAGCTCCTACAACGCAGAAGACATATGATTATGTCATTGTCGGAGGTGGTACCACTGGCCTGGTTATGGCCAACAGGTTGTCTGAAGATTCAGATAGTAGGTTCTTGGAGCTTAATGTTCTATCTGACGCGATAGCTGACTGCAACTATCTAGAGTCGATCCTTGTCATCGAGAACGGCATTCTCAACAATGGCACCCTGTCCAGCATTCCCGGAAATTCTGGAGGACTCAATCTCGCGGCCATGTACGACATTCATAGTGCACCTGAGCCGAATCTTGGAAACAAGAATTTTCTTGTCACTGTTGGCAATGTCGTCGGTGGTGGTTCATACGTTAATGGAATGCAGTTTGACCGCGGTGCTGATGCAGATTATGATGCCTGGGGAGAGCTAGGTAATGAAGGTTGGGACTGGAATGGAATCCAACCGTACTTCTTTAAGAGTAACTCCTTCGACCCCCCATCTAAGGAGACTATTGCTGCTTTCAACATTTCTTACGATGTCAGTGCCTATGGCCATGGCCCTTTGAGAGTGTCAATCCCAGACTACCAATTCCCCGACATGAAGCCGATGTTTGATTCATGGTGTTTGGAGCCCATTCCCCAGGTCAAGGAAGGCTTTAAGAACCCAGTGGGTCTGTACTGGTCGCCAAACTCAGTCAACAAGGCAACGGCCACTCGCACCACCTCTCGATCTGCATACTACGACACCATTGCTGACCGCCGCCCGAACCTCAAGCTGATGACTAACACCCACGTCGATGAAATCATTTTCGAGAAGACCAGACTCGGCCTGGTGGCCACTGGCGTAAAATATACGCCCAACGACGCCAAGATGCAGTCTCAAGTTTTCGCTGCAAAGGAGGTCATTCTTGCTGCCGGCGGTGTCTTTACCCCCCATCTACTCATGGTCTCCGGCATAGGTCCCAAAGATGTTCTCCAGGCCGCCGGTGTCACCGTGAAGAAGGTAATAACAGCACATCAGATTCTATGAAACATCGCTTACATTGTCCTCAGGACCTCTCTGCTGTGGGCTCCAATTTCCAAGACCACATCGCCAACTACATGAACTTCAAGCTCGAAGGATTGGATCCAGAAAACATCCCAGCCCTTGCCACCAATGCCACCTTCAACCAGACCTCCTACAACCAGTACCTGGCGAACCATACCGGTCCTTACTCTGTTGGTAAATCCAACGGTCTCGTCTTCATCGCGCTTCAGCACTTCGACTCCGCGTACCAGAAGACTGTTGATACTATCAAGTCTCAAGTTGCGACCAAGTACCTTCCCGAGCGCTACTCGAAGAATAAGCAGCTACTCGCTGGTTACCTGAAGCAGCGCGATATCCTAGCGAAGCAATTTTCCGGCGTCAACGCTGCAGTCGGGGAAATTGTGATCAAGTCGTATGGATCGTCAAGCACTGCAAACAACAAGCCTCTCTCGCGAGGCACCATCACACTCAACAGCACCAACCCCGCTGGTTTCCCAGTCGTTCAGTGGAACACTTTCATGAACCCTGTCGACGCCTCCGTTATTGTCTCGCTAGCTCGCTTCAACCGTAAGCACTGGACCCGTCCGGAACTAGCCCACTACAAGCCTGTCGAGACAGCTCCTGGCCCGCAATACCAGACCGACGAAGAGATCATCCAGGGTGGTATTACGTCTGGCTCTCTCGCTCCCTCCTTTGCCCACCCTTGTGGAAGCTGCGCGATGATGCCGGAGAACCTCGGAGGTTGTGTTAGTGACCAGCTGTTGGTGTATGGTATACAGCGGCTGAGTGTTATCGATGCGAGTATACTGCCCATGATCCCAGCGACTCATCTTCAGGCCACAATGTATGCCGTTGCTGAGAAAGCAGCGGACATTGTCAAGAGCCGAGCGTAAAGCGGTGATCGTTGCCATGAATCATCTGTAGATGATAGATTCATAGACAGAATAACTTCTTCCATCATTGATCCAATCTCTTCCAAGATTGCTCTGTATTCGCTTCCAGTCGCTTCCCTGCCTGCTGAGCTGGGGTTACACTCCATTAACGACTACGGCGGCCATCGACTATTCTGGATGCCCACTACGTATGTCAGTCTCCCTCTGGGAGGAATAAGCGCATCTCGTCGCGACGAATGCTTAACCAAATGTGTCCCGTCACCGCCATAAGAGCTAAAACAACGGTCAACAAAAGCCCGCTCGACAACCTTTCACCGCCGATGCCGTCCTATCACCACAACAAAGCCGTAAATAAACAGCCCGTCACTCCACGTCACCACCACCACCATCACGCTAACGTAAGAAAGGATTCTCACGCCGCGACCAAATCTCCCAGAACAGCACATGGCGCAAATTCCACTCTCGGCAGATACCACCCGCACCGTGCCAACAGCTTCAACACCGACACACGCGACCTTTAACCCCACGACAACAAACACCCACCATCATTTGCGACAACTACGAAGAGCAAATATGGCGCGCATGAAATTCACACCGCAATACAGCGGTCCGGCAACTGATCTACAAGCTCAAGCCCACGCCCACGCACAGCTTCCAGCACAAATTGGATATGTGCTCCAGGGCAACAACAAACAGAATGTGGCCTTGAAGAGGTGAGTACTCTGCACATCTCTTGACCTGACCCCAACACATCGCTACTCTAAATATCTTTCCACTTGCCCACCACCAGCTAATCCTCGGCCAGAAAAAATGCACCACGTGACAAGGCACCCTCACCGTCCACAGCCCCAGAGCCGACCACCAAAGCGAAAGTCCAAGGTTGGTTGAAGCAAGACTCGGCACCAGATTTGGGCGACACTACAAGCGACGAAGATGGTCAGGATAATGACAAAGAAAATGATTCTGGCGACGGCCGCAGCAGGAAAATCAGCGGGACCTACAATTTGGCGGGTTGTTGCAAGCCACGCGATGAACGATCCGATACTCCAGAGAGTGAAGCTTCCACCATCGTTCTACCCGGCAAAGGTCCGACTAACAATCCAGGTGATGCTACACAGGATGAAGAAGGTCCATGGCTCGACCTTGGCGGCGCCGATATCCACACCAGTGCGGAGGAAGCCAGCCGCAGCGAGTCTGAGAAAACACGTTTCGAGATGGAAGTAGACGATGACGTAGAAGAAGACGTCGATCAGGCCGAAACCTTAGTGTCAGCATCAGAAGCCCAGTGCTCCGCAGAGTCCTCAGGATCCAGATCCCAAAGCCCAGCGGCCGTTAAACAAAAAGCCCAAGATTCACAAGCCGCAGCTGTCTCCACCTCAATCGACGCCCTGGCTCCCCCAACCCCCAGTCCTCCGCCCCGCAAACGTATGCGCCTCGCCGATGCAATATACGACTCACCGTCCAACCTCAACCAACCGGGCCGCACGGTCTCCCCGTCTACCGTCCTGAACTATTCTCATCCCCTCGAGCCCCACGAGGAAATTGAAGCCGAGGCTTTTGATGAAATTACAAGTCTCCGGAAGACGCTGTCTAGCCTAAAATATGACGAGGACCCCTCAGACCGCCCGTACTGGATCATCGAAGGGATCAATAAACCGCTTCCGCACCCAACTCTCACAAGCTTGCAATATCAAATCCTGCTTACAAAATGCTATCTCGAAGAAATCGACCGCCTAGGCCCCATTCGGAAAGAACTCATGCGAAACTATAACTCCAATCCGAGTCAGAATGGTGGATGGTACTACGAGGGCTGGGGCGAGACACGCGAGGCTGAGAAGACCTGGGAGGATGGCGTTGTACTTGCGCGTGGGGTTTGGAAATTGGTGGATATTGAGGGGGAGGTCAAGAATTGTGTTTTGGATGAGTGGCCGAGGGATGTTTGGGGGGAGAGGTTGGGTTGGACCTTTGTTGATGGGAAGGTGGAGGTTGATGAGGAGAATAAGGAGAAGGAGAAGGAGAAGGATAATGAAGATAATGAGGGGGAAGGGTTGGTGAAGAGCTTTATGACGTTGGGTCCGTTTGGCAGGTTGCAGAAATGGAGGATGGCGATGGATTCTGTGAGCTCGGAGGACGATGATGCGGAGGACGATGATGCGGAGGAAGAGCAAGAGGAGAGCGATGTCGATGATGGGGAATTGGCTGATGATGAGGAGGAAGAGGATGAAATGGGAGAGGAGGCTAAGGTGGAGGAGGAAGATGATGGTATGGGAGAGGATGCGGTGTGAGTTGTTGGAGAAGATATCGAAATGGCCTTGGGGCCAGAAGCGGACAAGGACTAGTCTGGTCTTGTTTCTCTACAGTCCTACTACTTGATACGGTTGCTGACGGTCTCGGTTGATGGGACTCAATTGTTTTGAAAAATCGGATGGTTCATGGTAATTGGGAAGAAAGGGGTATGACAAAAACTTCATGGATTGTTACGAACAATGGGGGGGTTGCGGAAGAGAATCTTCTACCACAACTCGAGCCTGCGCTTCACTGCTTCACCAAGCGCTTGTTGAAATCCTTGTTATACAAACCAAACTCAACCTCACCGTCCTTGGTTCTCAAACCACCAACATCGCATTCAGTGGGTGTCTTGTCCTTGAGGCCATGTGGTCCCTTTCCCTCTCTTAATCGCTCATAGACGTTCAACGCATTGCCACGTCCAATCTTCACCAAGTCTCTCGCGTTCAACGTGTCCTTGACATGCTCATCGAACCAGACAGACGCATTGGGAATGCTTTCAAATGGATAATCGATGCTGAACATGATTGCTTCGGGGCCAATTTCTGCCATGGCACAGAGCAAGGCCGGGGTGCTGAAGTGGCCAGATGTGGTGATGAACACTTGTGAACCGAAGTAGTCGCGTACCAGCTTGTCTTTTCGCATTCCCATCTTTGGAAATCTTGCCCGGTTCAGCTTATGGTCGATTCGGTACAGATCATATGGAATATGCTCGCCCATGTGACCAACTAGGAGTTTGACGTTAGGGAATCGGTCTAGGACACCAGCTGTGATTATTCCGAGTAGATGCATGTTGACTCGATTTGCGTATCCAAGTGCAGAGTAACCGAGATGTTCGCGGCCTTTCCACATCTTCTCGTTAATTTCCGGAGTCGCTTCCCGTGGGTGGATATACACAGGTGCTCCGAGCTCGTTGGCGACCTTCCAGAAAACATCATACTCTGGGTCATCGTAATAGAGCATGGTGTTCCGGTCCTCGCCAGCAGTTTGAAAGTCGTTCAACATGATGCCCGCAAATCCCTTGAGCTCGTTCCAGCATCTTCTTAATTCCTCGCCTGCCTGCGCTGGGTCATGCATGCTGACGGATATAAGGCCCGCGAACCTGGACGGGTTCTTCATGACCTCCTCGCTCATCTTGTCGTTGGCTATTCTTGCCATTTTCTCTGCTCCAGCCTTGTCGGGGATACCTTGCGGTCCCGGCGATACGAGAGATAAGACCATGAATTCCACCCCGTTTTCGTCCATCTGTTGTAATCGTTGCTCGTGCATGTCAAGCAGGTTCGCCCCTAGGTCGCCACCAATAACACCCTTGGGGGCCAAGGAGCCCGGCTGGAAGCCTCCTAGGGAAGCAGCATCAGGTATGTTCCAAGCCTCCTCGAGTGCAATCTTGTAAAGCATCGTATCGGCAGGACGAAGGGTTGGGACTCGATGTGGGAACAATGGAGGTCAGAGGGAGCGAGACCAAAGTTTTGGAATGAGAAGTTGTGAGGGCGAGATTAGTTAACCGAGTTATTAAAAAAATGGTGGTTACTTGTATCGATAAAACTGGTATTCCGCGGACTGCAGAGGACATATTTCCGGTGAGCTACCCCTCCTCGACTGTCACGACGAGTCTCATTCGTCATTTCCACTCATTTATGCCGAAGACCGCGCGGAAGCGCATGCCGATCACGTTTCAATCCCGTTACCTGGCTCGAGGGGCGGTTCGGGGAAGTGTCAGTGACAGGGGTGAAATTGGTTCATTTTCGGCACTTGAAGATGGGGTGGAGAAGGGCTACCCCAACTTGCCAAGCCCTCTTTACCAATGTCCACGTCCTTCTTGCCCTGCAGGTCATTATTCGTCTGAGTCGCATTCAGAGCAATGCTCTCTATATTTGCTTCTTGAATTGAATATGGCTATCTATGGGTTCTTTATTTCCCCCTGCCCAGGTGTAGATCGTATTTCGCTCTTCCCGAGGCAAGGCTGGGAGAACCGCATGCTTGTCGTGTGATCGCAAACATTGTAGATCTAGAGGAGAACTCGCCAAAGTAATCGTAGTCGAAGTTTTAGCTGTCTTCCGACAGCCGAGGTCGCCCAAGTACAGGCTAGCGAAGATATCACGTGATAAATGCTGTCACCATCTGGACTCGGGGAATCCAGCACGGGCGACCGAAGAGACGAGTGGATCCTCGAATAATCTGATCAAACTTGGAAGATGAGAAAATATATGGTACTTGATTGAGAACGATGACCCTGTCATGAGAATTTTCGATCCCAATGAATACGTCGAATAGCAAAACCACAGGAACCAAGTCGAATCCCTCAGTCCTCCGCACCCTCGGTCAAATCTATGACCTCGGTCCTTCGCTTCGATAAAATGTTCTTGGTCGAATCCGCGACATCAGCCTTTCTCTTGGCCCCTGCAACTGCAGGCGGAGCGCGAGAGTTTTGTACAGGACTCCTCATTGGCAAAAGGGTTTGCGGATTCTGGCTTGCGGTGTTCGAGGAAGGATTGTGCAAACCGAAAGCCGCGGGAAATTGTGGACCTTGTGGACCAGCCGCTGGAGGTGGAGCCTTAGTATAGGGCGGCGCATCGATTGGTCGAACCAAATTCCCCAATCCGATGTCCACGGCAAACGTACCCTTCAAACTACCTTTCGAGATCTGCAATCTCAACTTTCGTAAACCTATTTGCATTTCGGCGTCATCTGCCCTCCAAACGGCATCGCAGCGCTCATATTCGTTGTTTGTCTTCCGGATAATAAGGGTGGATTGTTTGCCCCTGTTAATCTTGGTATCAAAGATATAGTCCCTGTCCAGAAGGCAACCTTGTTGGAGGTGCTTTCGGACGTTCGCACCGTACTGAAAATGTCCCACGGACTGATCGGGACTGTCAAGAAAAGCCTTCAATGCAGAAGCAGCTGCACAGCCGCACCATTTTTTTGAGATTCGCCGCCAGTCCTTCGGTGGCACAGGTCTTCGACGTTCCAGGAACCTTACAGATTGCTCCAGGATAGCGCTGATGAACGATTTGGCCTTGTTTTGTACATCATCAACGGACAGATGTTCAAGTATGGTGATAACGCCCTCCACATATTTGAATATGCATCTCCAGCCTTTCCAGAAATCGTTCCCAGTGTTGGGAAGTTCAGGGAACGACAATAACAACTGCTCCCCTGCTTCCTTCCGTAGTCCGATATTTGTTGCATGCATGATGATTGAGAACACGTCGGTAATGAATGGAGGAAGCTTGACTTCGTTGGATGTGCTATGGGAGGATGATACCTGGTTGAGAATGCTGGGATATAAATCTGGGTTGTGGAAGTTGGGATAGGCGGCCCTGGAAGAAGGACTTGTGAGGTCGTCGATGGAAATCTTGAAATTGACTGAAGGTGATTTGAGCAAACCCTCAAAGGTGAGCTGGATCATAGACTCAAATTTGGTTGCAATCAGGCGGTGCATAAATAATACGAGTGTTACTTTCGAGGCACTTTGAGCAAGGGTCACAAGAACGCTGACACAATTAGCGGGGCTGTGAATAGGTGTAGAGTCCGAGCTTACTGGTTGACGTAAGCGTCTGGCGAAATGCGAGGGATGACGTCGAATAAAGCGTCGAGGTTGTCCTGTGAGCATGTCTTGATAGATCGCAGCATAATCTCGATGTACGCCTTGCACCAATCGTCAAAGGATGGTACGAGGGATAGGTTCAGCTTAGCGGCAATAACTCCACAGATGGTCAGCATCTGCTTTACCTCCTTGAAGCTTGAACCGGGGGGTGTAGGCGGCAACCTGTGGCACTTTAGTCCTCCACACAAGCGTGCATTTTGTATAAGATTGACGTACCAATTGACCCACGGCTGTAACACATCCGCAGCTGCATCATTTGCCACTTGGTTAGCGACCAGACGAACCATCTCGGTGGATTCCAGCCAGATTGGAGTTTTGATGGCTTTTTGTAAAGTTTCACGAACTATCGAAGACCGGCCGATCGTGTCACTGAACCCAGCAACCTCGGTGAAAAGTGCTCGGATGTCTTCGGGGTGATCTTGCCCTTTATATGCTAACGTATAGGAGTAGCTAGGGCGAGGTCTCTCCAGCATCATGGTCATCAGGGTACTGAGAATCCTTTCCGCGGTTCCGGCACAAAACTCCGGATCGTCAGCTTGCAAGACGACGTCGTCACGGACAAGCTCAAACAGAGCCCGTGATGATTCCAGACTCTGATGTAGACTAGCCCAAAATTTACGGAAGACTTTTTCCTTTCTGATAAGAACAAAAACCTGTTGCGGTTAGAAGCTGCATGGAATTCAGAGAGTCCACAAACCCTGTCATGATATCGGCATGTCAATGCCATTGCTTCGTTGCCGGTATAGTCACCCTCGTCCTCGCTGTCTGGCGATCGATCATCATACATATCTTGGGCCAAGGTATGATCTGGCTGCACTTCGCCCAAAGACAAGCTGACGCGCTTCCCGGTGGGCGTAACTAACCATTCTAGCTCGACTCGATCATCGTCTTCGTCTCCGTATTCATCTTCATGTTCGGTCTTCGTCATGTGTCCAATAAACCAGTATACTCCATTCCTTCCGCATACATGTTGGAGAGATCGGCCTTTGGCAGCGTCCTGGCCTTTCAAGCTGGCGAAGCAAAGATTCGCTTCAGTGTATTGATGCTCCAGAGGATACACAAAGAAATCGAGGTGACAGAAACCCTTCGCCCAGGTGCGTAGAAGGCTTCCCATGCGCTTGTGTGCTGCGTCGAGTGTTGTGGCAGTCTGTTTCGGCGTATTCTGATCTTGCACCAAATTGTAGGTGATCACCAATCGGTATCCGGACTTGACGGGCCTGATCTCATGTTTTACATCAGAGTACCAAGCGAGCGTCGACATACTAAACTTGGAGAATGGTTCAGTCGCATATACTCGCTTCTCTTGGCCATGGCGCAGGTGGACCTCTCCTCCGCTGTGGTCCGAAGGCAGGCAGAGGACCATGGTTCCAAACATGCCGGGGACCTTTTCGGAATCCTTATGAGGCTTGAAGAATGCACCTTCTTCGTACAAGAGCAGCTTGTATTGTTCTGCCCGGGCGTACACCTGAACGCCAAGGTCTTCAACCGCGTGTTTGACAAGACGATCGAGAAACTCGGTCCATGCGGGATTCTGGCACTCAAAATCTGCGCAATCCACCTCCCAGCATTTTCTCACGGATGTGTCAATGACAGTCTCTGAACCTTTTCCGAAAGGTGATTGCTTGCAAATAGAAGCGATACTCTCCGCGTCACGTGTCGAAAGTGGTAGACCGACGGTTCCATAATTGTTGATCCATAGGCCTGGGGTTGGAAAGGCGTGGAACTTTCGCATCGCGGAGAAATCCCCATCATGCTGGACGTCGTCAAGACATTCTTGCAGTTGCGTTCTCAGGTCGTCATCCTCTAGTTCGGAGAGATCGCTTTCCGAAGTGGGGTCCACCTCGCTGGAATGGGGCTCGGTCGCCATCTTTCACCATCAAGGTGGAACTCTTTGTTGACAAGTGAAAGCGCAGAGTAAAGAAGATGAGTTAGGATGGACAGTCGATGGTGTGGGATGGAAACCTGGAGTTCGCTCTGTGCATCCCGTCATTTTACGCGAGACGCGATTCTGACGCACGGCCCCTAGACTCAACGCGTCGCCCTTGGACGTGATCTTTGCGAACGCTTCCAAGGTTGAAGATCATAGAATGTATTCGATATTCTGCCATTAGAAGAAAAAGGCCGTAATATGTAGCGTGCGTTTGAAAAGCTGCGACGGTACGGGGGAAACAGGCAACACACCCTGTGGAACTTGGTAGTGGTATGTTAGGTGCCTTCACACAGATCGCAGCGTGGCTGGTTCAAGAAGTCTCGACTGTCCTGTCCGTTCCACTACGGAATTGTACATGCTGTATATGGTTGTCAAAAAGAAGCCGAAAATCTTTATTTAGCCCTCAATATCAATCCAGATATTCATATTAACCTCTCAACTCTTCATGCGCCTGTTTGCTCCGCTCTTTCCGCTCTTTCCACTTTCTCTACTTGCTCGCTTTGCTGCTGTCACCCGCTACAGATGGCATACTGCTTAGATCATGCACAGGGGCAGTCACCAGCGTGAGCGAAGGTTCTTGTGGTGCATTTGGAGTGTCTGTGTTGCTGTCCAACGTCTGGGACATCATCCTGAGCTTGCGACGGCCCAAACGGCGCTCGATCAAGGTCGAAAGGAGCTCCGAAATGCTCGCGCAAAGGACTTTCTTGAAACCGAGTTTACAGCTCACGTATCTTATCAACTCTAGAATTCCAATCTCTTTCCAGGTGGGCGTATGCGTTGTTGTCCTTGGTCACGATAAGTGGATACGAATTCCCGCGGCCTTCATCGTCGTTGAAGGTGTGGCCATCTCCATATGCCTTAGTGAGAACCATTCGCAGATGTCTTCTTGTGTCTTCGAAGAACACAAATTCCTTGACTTGCGCGTTTGGGTCTGTTAAGAACGTATCAAGCTTTAATAAATGGTTATAATAGCATACACGTTTCAGCGCTCGACTGCGGTCCTTTGGTTCGATGGGACGGTTCGCTGCTAACCAATATCCTGTCTTTTGGATCGCGGATTTGATAAAGGCTATTGAAGGTTGGAGGATACTGCTCTCCGGGTTCCGGATGACGAGGTCAGTTAAGCCGTTCAGAATATCGAGAATGAACGACCAGTACCTCCAGGAGGATTCCCCGGCCGGAAGGTTGGGAAATACCAAGGCCAGTAAACGGGAGGCTTCTTCGTCCAATCCCAATCCAAGGGTATGTTCGATAATCGTCAGAGATTGGGTGGGTGGATTCTCTTCCCTGTCTGGCTCCGCTCGTACCGGAAGTTTAGCCCCGAGGTATCCGATTCCAGGGTTCAGCAACCGTGCCAGTCGGCGTGGAAGGAGCTCAAATGCATCATAAAGAAACGGGAAGAAACGAACAACATGTGTCATATGCATGAACCCAGTAGTATTCTCGTCGACCTTACCGTTGAAGTCTGGGTTGTTGAAATTCCCGGAACTCTCTCCGAAGGCGTAATGCGTAATCACATCCGATGACAAGGCGACGAAAAAGTGGTACAGGTCAATGGCTCTGCCTTCCTTGCAAACCTCTCTGGTCCTATTGACCAGCTTGTCGATTTTCTCTTGCAATATTGGCTTGAGCTTCAGGACGGACTGCACTGAGAAGTAGGGGGCAATAATACTACGTCGAAGTCGATGGTGCTTGTGGTTGACTGTGCACTCCATTGACTTTTGTAAAGGACCCCAGTTACTACGCTTCATGTCCCGGTTGCGTAAACCCGCGTAGATCTCGTCGTAGAAATCGGGATCATCGATGTGTAGCTCACGGGAATTGATTCGGATGATGGGACCTAATAGTGTATCATTTTATCTCTGGAGCCCGGCTGATTAATCGCAATCCCTATTTTGTATTGAAGAAACTCACCATATTTCGTGTACATCTTCTCGATCTCAACAAAGAACCGACCACGGCCGATGATGTCGAAGTAAAATTCGTGAGCTTACGAATTAGCCGCCCACCAAGGCTTTAGAAATTTAGCGAGTGGGTGAAAGTACAGGTTGTACACCATGCAACAAGCGGAATATGACAACACGACAGCGGCAGCGAGCAAGAGCATTGTTTCCTCGTGCTGTCCCTTCCAATCCAAGTCATGCAAGTACTCCATGATGACGTGAACTGATGGCGGAGACCACGCTGATGACTTGACAAGGCTGAGTTTGGGGGCGATCGAGTTGGAGGGGTGGGTTTGACGAAGTTGCGAAAGACTAGGAGGTACATGTTTGTTGTAGAAAAAGAATTCGCGCCACGTGGGCAACCTCAAAGTTTGGTGGGTGTCAAGTCTTCCGAAAATGGGTATCGCCAACCATATTCATGGCCCCCAAAGCAAGTATGAGATGATACCGGGCAACAGAAAGATCGACCAGCTTGGCGTAATCAGTTCGCATATTCCACTGTTTCCCTGCCACGTACACCACCACTTCCTTCGACATGTCAATCATGGCAACACCATCGCATTTCAAACGCGTTTCTTCGTAGCCGAACGGTGAGTACGACATACTCTCGCTCTTCATACGATAGAGTGGACGGTAAACCCAGCTGATTGGAAATAGTCGACATAAAGCGGTTGCTTGAGATTGTTTACCGTGTAGGTGGAGCGGTTTTTGATTGGTTGTAGCATGTGCTGCTGATCTCCTACTGGACCACCCAGATCCTAGTGCCACTCCCACACCGTTACCGCGCATGTCTCTACTGCATCGAATAATTGAATCCAGTCTACTAGGAAGAAGTTCTCTTCGTTCGGGCATTTCGAACGATTGGGTGTGTACATGTTTTTGTATCGGCACACCGGGCAACACTGCTAGTTCAAACTTTGTCACCCATCTTCCTCTACTGATTGGACCACATTTATTTCGTCTGCACCAAGTCAAGAGGGGGAAATGCCCAGGAGAGAGAGGCGAAAATAATGGGCATTGTATGATTCATGGCGAGACTAATGGAGGGATGTTCAATGAGTCGATGACGAAGTCCGTCGGATCCAGGACTCTCGCTTATTTATGCGTTCGTCTACGTCTTCATGTACTGCTCGAAAACTGTCGAACACCGCCATTGAGGGAGCTTATCCGAGAAGCCGAATGCTGCTTAAATGCGACTTCCACGACACCCTGGTGATTGGGTCCCTGACAGTCGACGAATGGACCGAATGATTAGGCTGTCGCGTAGGTCGCATTATCAAAAATTCTGGGCAATCGATCAGTTCGTATCTGTGAACCAAACTGGTACAATGAAATGAGCCTTTGAGCCTTGTAGATGACAGGTGTCGTTCGTGAAGAGTTCATGGCAGGGTTTTTGGTAGCGAGGCCGCACCCTCGGAATGAGGCTAATTTTGGAGCAACCACCCATGTTGCGCCTCCACGCACCCTCGTACACGATCGGCTACCTTGGACTTCCTTTGCCGGAGTTCTTCTAAACAGCAGGTGAGGAAATACTAGCTACTTCTTATGAGCTAGTTTCCATTCTCTCCATGGCGACAAAGCGGCACGCAGATACGCCGGCCTCATTCCGCACTCATATAGTGACCCCGCGTAACTCAATCAACGCCCCAATTTCCCTACCGACGGAGTCCGCAACCTCAAACCTCAACCAACACCCTCAACACATCATCCATGCCCACACGATTCCACCCCCAAGCTTTCATCCCCAAAACCTAAAAAGCTTTCCCCCTCTTGACCTCTTAATCACCTCTTAGTCCCGAGCTTCTTCACTCGGCCAAGTCCCCCTCTAACCCAACCCAGCTAGCGCAATCACCGCACCATGTCCTCCTTCCCAATCCGGCAGGCGATCCCGGATATACTCCTCGCTATGACATCTGTGTGCGCGGGACCCAGCACTGACGCTTTTTGTTCCTGGAATTATATTAAAACAAATTGAATCCACCGTTGGGTGCGGTCGGATCAATTCTCGGTCTTAATTATTTAAATAGAGCGAAGGTACCAGGTCCGCGGTTGGAATTCATTCGAGCGCCACCTTCTCCTCCTCTCGTTTCAGAAATTGTTCGCGATGCGGTCGACCATTGTTTTCGCCATGGCGGCGACTCTGCTGGGTTTGGTGAAGGCTTCGCCGCTCCAGAGTCGCTATGTGGTTAAGGAAACGCATCGCGTGCCGAGGGAATTTACGAGAGAGAGCGATGCGCCGGGACATGCGTTGATGCGGGTTTCGGTTGCGTTGAAGCAGAGCAGATTTGAGGAGTTGGAGAGGCATTTGTATGAGAGTGAGTCCTGTGATTTTCCTAAAAAAAAGACTTCGGTGCGAAAAAGCCTACATATCATTCATCGCGATTGTACAAATTCGAGGTGCTTGTATTGCAACAGAGGTGGCGATCTCTTTTCCATTCCACTCGAAATTGGTTATGGTCTCAATCGACTGTTGCTCCTCCAATTCCTGAGCCTGTCGACGATTGCCACTCTATAAGAATAAGAGGCGGTATCAGCCGGGCATTTCAGATCCACAGTCCTCAGAATACCTGCACCCCAAATCAAAGCCATCTTGGAAATCTTTCTTGACCTACACACCAAAACTAACAGACCTCAGTCTCCGACCCCGACCACGCGCGCTACGGTCAACACCTCAGCACCTCCGAAATCCACTCCCTGGTGGCTCCCAGCGCCGAATCCCAGGATCTCGTCCGCGCCTGGCTCGAGGAACACGTGCACCCCAGCACCATCAGCTCCAGTCCGGCGGGCGACTTCCTCACCTTCACATTACCCGTATCCTCGATCGAAAAACTTCTCGACACAAAGTACTCGGTCTACCGACACGAAGACGGCTCCAAACTCATCCGAACCGATGAGTGGAAACTGCCGCTGCATCTTCACGAGCATGTAAGGACTGTGCAACCGACGACTTCGTTTATCCGCGCGAGGCCGCAGAGCAAGACGTTTTTGAATGTGCCGGGGAGTGTGGGGTGTCGTCCGGAGCCGTATAAGGGGCCGAGTGGAGGAGGGGTGGATCAGGTGTGTAATGCGAGTGCTGTTACGCCGTTGTGTTTGAGGACGCTTTATGGGACGTAAGTAATCCCCCAATCATCCTAACTCTTTCTCGAGTCAAGATCCTAGTAGAGAGGAAACCTAAGACTGGTACTGATATGGATTCCAACAGCGTAAACTACAAGCCCCGCGCGGCAGGAAGAAACCAAATCGGTCTGGCCAACTACCTCGGCGAACTCAACAACCGCTCTGACACAGCAATCTACCTGTCCACTTACCGTCCGGACGCGGTCAAGGGTGCCCAAGAATTTCGCCAAATCTCCATCGCCAACGGATCCATTTCGCAAGCGCCCAACACGCCCGCCCAGCTCCGGGCCGGGACCGGGATCGAAGGCGCTCTAGATGTCGAAACCATGATCGGAATCTCATATCCCACGCCACTCCTTGCATGGGCTACAGGCGGCGACCCACCGTTCACCCCTGACGCAGACAACCCGACTGTCGATAACGAGCCGTATCTGACATGGGTGAACTACGTGCTCGAGCAGGACTTCGTGCCACAGGTGATCTCGAACAGTTACGAGGACAACGAGCAAACAGTACCCCATTCCTACGCCTCAGTCGTATGTCAGCAATTCGCTCAACTCTCCGCCCGTGGCGTATCAATCCTCTTCGGGAGCGGTGACGGCGGCGTCGGCGGCGTTCAACCGGGAGGCTCGTGTCTCTCAAACGTGAACAACCGCACCGCATTTATCCCCCTCTTCCCAAGCACCTGTCCATACATCACATCCGTCGGCGCGACCGTAGGATTCAAGCCCGAAGTCGCGGCCTACGATCCCAAGAATAAGTTTGCGAGCGGTGGTGGCTTTAGCAATTACTTCCCGCAGCCGAAGTACCAAAGAGAGGCAGTGGAAGAGTATCTCGATACCATCGGCGACCAGTTCTCGAGGCTGTATAATAAGTCTGGACGCGCGTATCCCGATTTAGCGGCGTATGGGGTTAATTATACAATTATCTGGAATGGGACGCTAAGGCTGGTGGATGGGACGAGCGCGTCGACGCCGGCTATGGCGGGGATTTTCGCGCTGCTGAATGATGCGTTGATTTCGCATGGGAGACCGACTCTCGGGTTCTTGAATCCGTGGCTGTATAAGAAGGGGAGGAAGGCGTTTACCGATGTGACTAGTGGGTCAGCGATTGGTTGCAATACAAGCGGTTTCCCGGCAACCGAGGGTTGGGATGCTGTCACGGGGTTCGGTACTCCTGTAAGTTTGCCCGCTTATCTCCAATTTGGCCATTGTGCTAATTCGTGAATAGCGCTTTGATAAGCTGTTGAAGGCAGTCGGGCTCTGATTGTGATGTTATCGAAATGTCTAGCACGTAGTCTTAAGTAGAATGAATGGTGGATGTGAACATCTGTCTCTTTTGACAGTGACCGCTTGCTTGCTCTATGTTGTTGGCAAGGTGCGTCCATTGATGAACCTGTTGCGAATGATCCGAATATATAGTCGTGCCGGATTCAAGTTGCATGTGTGCAGATTCGAAGTCTTCCCCAATACCTGAAACATATTTATTCCAGATCAAGCTGTGGCGGCGAAATGAATCCAGATAGAGAAGCTGGAACTCCTTTGAAGGTTACCGATCCCGATGCTGTTATAATTGGCAGTGTCCAGGGACCTGGCAATGTCGAAACTGCTAAGGGAAAACCAATGCGGCCAATATATTTACGCACCCCACCGTCCATACATACCTACGCGTTTTAAATCCGGGCCATTCCCCAAAAATACATATACAGACCCTGAGGGCTTCTTCGGAATCGACACGCCTGCTGAACTTGAAGCACTTTTCGAGCAGCTATGGATGCACGGTTGTATCGAGGTTGAAGATCTGCCTCCTATGGATGTCCAGAACTAAGTGTACCCTATCTTTCACAAGGATAAGTTTCCAGATCTTAACAACGCAGAGTATGAGAGACTATCTAGCCCGCCCTAATGCTGGCATCGCGGTTTTTTGTTGAGGAGGAATTCATGAGATTCTGGACCCATTTACACCATGGAGAAATGTGATGTACAAGAGAGGTGAATTTCATCGACCATTATATTGGGCCGCCTTTGGTACAAGATCAGGAGAAGCTTCTAAAGGAGGCTCGAGCCGAGCTCGAGAGGATGGCCGCATCAGACCTACGGTTCTTCATACTGGACGAAGAACGCTCAGCGAAAAGCGAACCTTTCTCGAAGTCGCATGCCTTACTCCAGAAATTATGGATGAACTGAGCAGTGATGGTAGGAATACATCGGACTCAGAAGATGAAGGGGAATACGAGGTCCCCCCCAAGGATGTCCCGGCCCCACAGCCTCGTTGGTCCGGACCGCCGCAGCACATACGGATCATGTTGATTCATGATTGGCATCGTCACATCGTCGAAATCGTGAATAGAAGCCGATGGACACCATGTCAGGAATTGTAGTTTCAACGCGGACTGATGTCGACCTTGATGCATGAACTTACCCACGCCTTCAAATGGTGGTCGCGGTGTTACCGTGGACGAGAACCGGGGTTTAGGTGCGACAGATTCAAGTCAGAGATGGCAATAATCAAGCGATTACCAAGTTCTTGACTTGATTGACTTGAATTGATACTATTAATCAAGTCAAGCTGACGCCCTCAATTTTACTAATCAATCAAGCAAATTGGCTTAACTTGATTGATATAGCTTGATTGATTTAGCTATTTTGCTAGGCCTTTGCTAGGCTTGTGGAATGGTCTAGCATCTACTAAAAAGTATAGTTTTTGATATATAGCAAATCTAGCTATTATGAGAGTTCTTAGTAGAGAGGATCTCTAGCCTCTAATTAGTTAAATCCCTTGCTAAACACGCCTTAGCGTGTTTTTTTTAAAAACTTTACTCGTTAGTGTTAGATTTACTGGGTTTAATGATATTACTGATGTATGTAATAATAAATAGTGGATGGAGTGTGGTGATTGATTGATTGATTGATTGATTGATAGATTGATGGTGTGTTCACCCTAGGGGTGTCTGTCTTGGTGGCCTGAAGCCGCATTGGCTACCTAATTATCTCTGAGGGCTGCGACGGCCATGTGGCCGTCAACCGCCGTCTCCCGACGACGTAGTGCCGTCTCTAAAGGCCTAACAACCTCTGCTAAATCTAATAGTTAGCTATCTTACTCCTTTACCTCCCCCTACTGCTCTCTCTCCTACTAAACCTTTATTTATTAATTAAACGCACGCTAATTGTTTAGAAGGCATGGATAGTAATCTCCTAATTATATTTAGCTAGCAGCTTAACAAAGCAGCGTCCAAATTGCCCTTAGAGGATAGGGGCATTAATTAAGCCACAAATGCACCCTTAGAGCTATTACGTAGGGAGGTTAAAGATTATAGGAGCGCTTAGAGAGGCTTCTAAATGTGTTAGATTCAGTAGAGCTTTTCAGGTCTTTGGAGACGGCAATACGGAGTTGGGAGACGGCCGTTTATGGCTACATCGCTGTTATATACGGCCTGCCACGCAGCTACGGCACCGCAGGCGTCAGTTGACGGCGGTTGACGGCGTACTTGGCCCTGTGTTGTTGCCGTAGTTCGAGCATACTGTGCGAGCATAGTATGCTTCCTGCTGTCACACCGTGACATTCACTTTGAACCGCCGTGGATGCGCCAAAACTGCATGCATCCTGCTAATGACCCGTCAAGGCGAAGCTGATTATATACTGACCTAATTCCAAGCCTGGTGACAGTATCTGAGAGGTAGTTGTGTCTCTGCGCTGATCCGAATTCGAACAGCTTAGGGTCGCTTCACACATGACTCGTGCATAACCAACCTTGCGTGTTTATTGCACTGCCTATTGGGACAGGAGATACGTTCATTTTTCTGTAACTAGACATAGCTACAGAGTTTATCATATAGTATCGTAACAACCTATCGCCCTATAGCGCTGGAGAACACAATTGCCAAGCTAGTTGAAACTATTGTAGCAGAGCGCCTAGCAGAGGCAGCAGAAGAACACCAACTACTACCCTGGAACCAAATGGGTGGCCGAAAGAAGAGGTCCACGATAACGGCGGTTAAGCTGCTTACCGACGTCGTTCAGACGGCGTGGAAAGCCCAGAAAGGATGCGTAGTTTCAATGCTAGGCCTCGACCTCGCAGGAGCCTTCAACAACGTAGCACATACTAGACTACTATACGTACTCTGGAACAAGGGCATACTACTATAGACTATACAGTTCATAGAGGACTTCCTTAGCAAACAAACTACATAAATCACGTTTGCTAGGTACACGAGCCAGAGGATACAGGTAAACGCAGGGATCCCGCAGGGGTCCCCCTGTCCCTAATACTGTTCCTCTTCTTTATTATAGAGCTACTAGAGGAATTTAAACAACTAGGAAGCAATAACGTATTTAGATTTAGATTTGTTAACAACACCACGCTAGTAGCCTAGGGAAACATAGCAGCAGACAACTGCTAGAGACTTACTGCAGCCTATGACAAGTGCGTAGCATAGGCAAAGCGCTATAGAGCTAAGTTCGCCCTAGACAAGTACTAGCTCATGCACTTCACTAGGAGGCGAGGCTAACGCGAGGACCTGGCGAGTACTGTTTGTATCGCTAGAGACAAGGCGGAGCTCTGCACAAAGTCTATCTAGATCTTAGGCATAACTATAGGTAGACCTAAAATTATAATAGAAGGAGCATACCTAAAAGGCAGCATAGAACGGCGAGAGCTTATTTAACGTGATAGCGCGTATTACAGCATTAATATAGGGCCTGTTAATGCAACAGTTAAAACTTCTCTATACGGCAGTAGTATAACTAGCAATAATGTATAGAGCGCAGGTATAGGGACGGCGACTTGACGGAGGATTAACAGCTATAAGCATAATAGAGCTACTTCTAAAAACGTAGAAGAAATGTCTTAGGCAGATTACTAGAGCATATAAAGGTACCCTAAGCGTGGCTATTAAGCAGGAAACAGGCATAGCCCTGCTCTCCCTCTAGGTTAAGACATAAGCGTTCTAACAGGCAATTAAGCAACATAGAGCTATAGACTAGAACGTCTAGCAAACTATATAAACTATATAGAGGTTACTAAGACAATAGGGAAGCAATATAACAGCGCTACGCCTAGCTACGCAGAGCAAAGCAACAAAAGCAAAAGCAGACAACCTTATCGCCTGGGTACGTGAATGGCAAGCACACTAAGCAGAACGCTAGCGCGCTGGGGGCAACTTGACGCGCGGCTAATAGACTGGACAACTGTAGACAGGCACCTACATAGCAATCTAACAGGGACAAGACCTTAAATAAGAACAGGCTTAGAAACATAAAGGCAGAGAAAGGAAGGAAACAACTTAGACAGAACTATAGACAAAACGCCCCTAACAGCTATACAACGACCTCTTGAAAGCGGAATTAACAGCGCTCTTCTTGCTCTACATAGAGGCAATTGGACTTAACTGCTAGCTAGCACACTGCAGGGTACTAGGGATCTCTAGAGAATGCCCCTATAGATGGCATAAACAAACAGTTAAACACGTGATCTTCTACTACATGAGATATAACAAGAGCGCGCTGCTACTACGCCTACGTAACGAAAGGCTAAAGGATGCCCTAGGCTACTTAGAACAAGCAAAAGCAACAGCCTTGTAGTTACTTAAGTAGAGAGTTCTAAAACAGTTTAAAGTAGCCTAGGACTTAGCCCTAGAGAATCATGTAACATACTAAGAGATCTAGGGACTATTAGGCTAGACAGACCCTTAAGGAAACGCTGCCCTAACGCTACTATAACGCTAGCATAACGCTACTAAAGACTGCTAGACTACCCCTTATATAAATACCTCTCCCTCTCTTCCTACTTTCTTACTCTCTCTCCCTCTCTCTCTCTTAAGCCCCTTACTAAGGGCAAGTATAACAGCATAGGCAGTTAAGACAAAAAGAAAACGTAGTACCCTTATAGGCAAAAAGCAAGGGGAACGTAAATATAGCATATAGAAGGTTTTCTCTACGCATAAGTTTTATCCTATAGCAAAAGTCTACATAAGCTACTAGAGCTTAAAATAGACAGTAAATAGATTAAATAATAATAATAATAGTATCGTAACAATTGCTTCCGTCATGATGTGTTTTCCTTTGAATGTCTGAGGCCAAGCTTCGCGAATCTACACAGCAGTCCTGATCTATACGCACTTTGTCTGGTTACACTATGGGGTGCAATGTCTGGAGGAACCGTGATTGAGACATACGCATCTGCGCATAGTGTTGGTGACATGCACGGGTAGTTGGATGATCCTTCCCAAGAGTGGTATTGTAGCCAGCGCATGCTCTTTCATAAAGCGCAGTAGATTCATCGTAACGATGGCGACTTGCAAGATGATAAGCGAGGCAGTAGACGCTCGTCAGCGTGTATGGATGGTCAACACCAAGCACCTTCTCCTTGGTCGCCAACGTCTGCCTGTGCATTGATTTGGCCTCCGAGTACTTGCCTTGGCTGCTTAGCACTTCAGCCAAGTTGTTCATAGTCGTCAGCGTGTCTGGATGGTCAACACCAAGCACCTTCTCCTTGGTCGCCAGCGTCTGCCTGTGCATCGATTCGGCTTCCAAGTACTTGCCTTGGCTGCTTAGCACTTCAGCCGAGTTGTTCATAGTCGCCAGCGTGGAAGGATGGTCAACACCAAGCACCTTCTCCTTGGTCGCCAGCGTCTGCCTGTGCATTGATTCGGCTTCCAAGTACTTGCCATGGCTGCTTAGCACTTCAGCCAAGTTGTTCATAGTCGCTAGCGTGGAAGGATGGTCAACACCAAGCACCTTCTCACTAGTCGCCAGCGTCTGCCTGTGCATTGATTTGGCCTCCGAGTACTTGCCTTGGCTGCTTAGCACTTCAGCCAAGTTGTTCATAGTCGTCAGCGTGGAAGGATGGTCAACACCAAGCACCTTCTCCTTGGTCGCCAGCGTCTGCCTGTGCATTGATTCGGCTTCCAAGTACTTGCCATGGCTGCTTAGCACTTCAGCCAAGTTGTTCATAGTCGTCAGCGTGGAAGGATGGTCAACACCAAGCACCTTCTCACTAGACGCCAGCGTCTGCCTGTGCATTGATTTGGCCTCCGAGTACTTGCCTTGGCTGCTTAGCACTTCAGCCAAGTTGTTCATAGTCGTCAGCGTGGAAGGATGGTCAACACCAAGCACCTTCTCCTTGGTCGCCAGCGTCTGCCTGTGCATCGATTCGGCTTCCAAGTACTTGCCTTGGCTGCTTAGCACTTCAGCCAAGTTGTTCATAGTCGCCAGCGTGTCTGGATGGTCAACACCAAGCACCTTCTCACTAGTCGCCAGTGTCTGCCTGTGCATCGATTCGGCCTCCGAGTACTTGCCCTGGCGCCCCAGCACAAGCGCCAAGTTGTTCATAGTCGTCAGCGTGTCTGGATGGTCAACACCAAGCACCTTCTCCTTGGTCGCCAGCGTCTGCCTGTGCATCGATTTGGCCTCCGAATACTTGCCCAAATCTGCCATGATATAGTCAAGAAGGCTTGAGCTGAGAAGTGTGCTGGACGCATCACTGCCTAAGGTCTGCCTTTGAATCCTTAGAGCTTTTGAGACTATGCCCTCTGCTTGAGCGAAGAGTCCTTGTCGCCACGCATACTAACCAGTGTTGTTTAACAGTAAAGACCACGTATTGGCCTCTCTAATACATGGCTCTTTCTGTTCTACTATAGGCAATACGTGTGGAAAGAGAGTCCTACATTTTGGCCAGTTTGCGTACTCGCCATCAGGAAACTCATGTGCCATTGCTTGTGTAAAGGCCTGACCCCATATTCCATCTCTGTTGACTGACTTAAGCTATACTCTTGTCGCGAGCTGGACAAGCCTGTGCATCTTAAACTCGTCCTTGCACTGTTTCGTGTTGACTAGCGAGAAGGCGCGAAGGACTGCCACATCTTCCTTAAAGTTATTGTTGTCTTCATTGGTTTGCCGCTCTAATGAATTGTCTTGCTCGTTATTATTATTGTCCGTGTAATGACGAATCATGAACTTGGGGATGCTTTGCGGGTTAAAAAAACTCATGAAGGAGAGTAGGTCTGCTGCTGACGGTCGTTGCTGGCGTATATGCTTAAAGGAGATTTGCTACGTTGCAAGCACTGAGTTTAGTGCTTTCCCATCGCGTCGTATATCGGGAGCTGCCTTCTGGAGCAGCTCTACCCGTCCCTCGACCCCCTTGAGCTGGCCGAGGTATTTTGGGATTGACATTCGCTGCCCTAATCGATTTATATATGCTGCCGCTTGGACGATTGCAAGCGGGATGCAGTCGAGAGCATTGACAAGCTGGGTCGCACCCTCCGACGGCTCGTCTCCTAACTTGTTCCGTAGAAGCTCAACAGCCTCGCTGTCACTTATTGCACTGATCTTGATGATATCCTGCTGACGACCCACGAGGCTTCGCGCAACATTAGCATTCCGTGAAGTGATGACAACCGCTCCATGATCGCTTTGCGGTAACAGCGAGGCCAGTGGTATGCTCTGTCCGTCTTCCTGGGACTCGATCGTGATCTCGTCATCGACATTGTCTACGATTATCAACCACCGTCCATTCGCCTCGTTGGACAGCCATCTACAAACAGCTGGGACAGTGTCTATAGCGGCACCTGGCTGAGAACAGAGCCCAACTCTTTCTGCAATGTCGCTGAATGCTTGCTCAAGTCGTGCTGAGTTGCTGGCATGCACCCAGAACACCCACGTGGCCGGCCGTTGCTTTCGCATGCGATGCGCGTACTCGATGGCTAGCTGTGACTTCCTGTGCGAGTTAACGTATATTCAATACAGTGAAGATACGACCATACCCGAAGCCGCCGACACCCACAAGCGCGGCGCGGCCCGCTGGGCGCGAGCATCGCTCATCAACACGCGAGAGGATATCACCACGGTCGACAAAGTCGCAGTCCCTGCGAAAGGGTACGTTGAACGATGCTGTTTGTAGGGATTGAGGGTCACGTATATTTGCGATCTCCTTTAATCGTGAAAGTGCGTGTTCTTCACCCTCGCCGTAGATCAAAGGCATAAACACCCCGAAGACCCCTAACAAACAGTACGCCTTATCTTCTTTGACCGTGGTCGTTCGTTTCGCTGTCCAGCTTATTCGCTCATCGAAACTAAAACCGCCGAGAGACTGTCCTCTCAGCGCTGCAATGGGTATCTTTGTAACCTCACAGACCTCCTTCTCCAGCGATATCTTGCTGCCTAGTCTCTTGCCGTTCTTAGAGAAGAACTCGACCTGAGCCGGCGCTATAAGCTCCTGCAGCGTCCAACCTCGCGTGAACCATCGGCTCCGTCGGAAGGCTTCTATCCAGGTTATCCGGAAAGCTTGGACATCAGATAGGTATACATAGCACTTCGTCGCACACCGATACCAGCGGAACATAGAGTTGATAGCTGTGCCGAGTTCATCGCTAGTCAATTTATTAATACAAACTCAACCTATACTTGCGACAACATCGACTTTGTTGAACCGCTTACGCGACTTGTAATTTTTATTGCTTAGCTTATTTTTCAGATAGGTTATGATCCTTTACTCCAATTTTGAAACCACCTATTTCTAGAAACTTTGGTGGACGCATATCCCTGTGGCCAGACTGCTCAGGCTCGGGGGTCCGAAAATGGACCCCCCCCCCCCCCCCTCTCTCTCTCTCTCTCTTTTTCTCTCCTTCTTCTTCTTCTCACTCTTGTGAGAGATTAAAAATAACTAGCTATAAATGACTGCCTTCCTACTTAACTAAGGTCAAGGATAAACATAACCCCCCCAATTACTAGGGATAACCCCCCTGGTAGGAGATGCCTCCGAGGATGCCAAGACGCTAAACCTTAGTGAGAAAATCAAAATCAGGATGCGACATCTTAACTTACCTCTACTAATAATTTAAAATTATAATAAATTAATTATTATTAGATTATATAATTATAGAACAGCTTACGCGCTTTTTAGTAAACTAATTTTCGCATGAATCTAACGTGTAGTTTAAAAGTTATATTATAATAAAGTTTAGTAAGCTTATATTACATCTTACACTTATAAAACACTACACTATTATAATAACATTTAGTTAATATTAATTAATAGTATTATAGGAGCTGTTTTATATACTATAGACATAGAGGCTACATAATTTTTATGTGAATTAGACATGTAGTTATAGAGCTATAGAGTAGGGGGCGATTAGTAGAATCTAGATAAAGGCTACTATTTTACTAAAACAACAGCTTTTCGCACTAGATTTTAAGAGCTGTCTCTTAAAGCCTATTAAAAACAGCTCTAAGAGTTCTAGTTTACGCGATAAAGCATAGGTAGTGTAATAGAGCAGTAGGCGATTAGGTTTTATAGAAAGTTATAAATTTTAAACCTAAGGACTCTAAGAGCTTAGAAAAACTATATTTAGAGCTAATTTATGTAAAAAACATAAGTGTAATAAGTCTAAATTAGTTCTAATTTTCTATTTAGAGTAAGCGTTGTTTTAAGAGTATAGATAATGCTAGAGATAATAGATAACTTACTATGCCTACGCCTACGCCTACGCCTAGTACCCTAAGCTCCTCTACGCGCTCGTTTAGGTGTTAGAGAGCTCCTGTTTAAGTAAATTGCTCTCTTCTCTATAGGTCGCACCTTAGGGCTCTTAAAGTTAATTCTATTAAGTTTAAGGTAGAAATTAGATATATTATTCTATTGCTCTTTATCTAGGCCTTCTTATACACGCTAGAGGACACTGTCTATAGTAGTAGAGCCCTCTCTCTCTCTAATAGTACTGCTCTCCCTTAAGGGTAAATAAGGTAGTAGTTAACAGGCCCCTCCTTATATACTAAGCCTGTGCGTACGTTTTAGAGTAGCTAGTAGGCAGAGGGGTCCCCCCTAAGCAGGTATAGGCGTGGGTATAGAGTGAATTAATGCAGGAGATAATAATAGTAGTAGAGATAATAAAGCCTTATCCTAACTATCTAAAATAGTAATTAGATAACCTTTAACACTAGATTTTTGCTAGCAGCCTCTATAAAGAGCTATAGTTTAAGTTATCTCTATAATTTTAAATTAAGATAGATTACGCTAAGTAGAGCTCTCTAGTAACAACTTAGTAGTTAACCCTTTAGGCCTGCTGTTACGAACCACTAG